>KL256217.1:0-19629 GCA_000699545.1 Podiceps cristatus
TACAAAAGCCAGTTGAGCCAAATTCTCAATAGATTATTATCTCCTACCTATCCTAACTCCTCCTCCTGGAATGCTTGGAAGGGAACGGCAGAAAGGTGGTTTTTTTAGTGTTTAAGCAGTTGTGCCTCTCTGTTCAGTGAAACACAGATATCAAAGCACTTTTTTTACCAGTGATATGGCCCTCCTATTTAATGTGCTATAGCAATGATTTGAAATTCAAGGCTGTGAGCCACAGGAGGTCATTATTAATAAAGCATCCTTCTTGTGCTTTTAAGAAGGACTGACCTTTCCTGCTAACTGTAGCCTAGTCCAGGTTGCTCTTTTGAGACTTCTTTTCTAAAATAATAACCTGAAAAGCTTAGTATTCTTTTTTGCATCCTATAAAACCTATTTCACATAATTCTTATCAAAGCTGTGGAAAGCATTAAGACTAATAGAATAGCAAAGTCCTGCAAAATGACCTGGAGAAGTTGGAAAAATAAATACATATAACTAGTAATAAAAGCATTCAGAAATGATGCCGGCTTTCACCCAGCTGAGGGAATGCATACTGCAGAAAAAATTAGAAGAGTAAGTGTATCACTGCACATAAATATCAAACTGCATTTTTTCATGCACTAATCAAAAATTAATAGCGCAAACGGAATTTGCTAGTATCAGCAATACAGAGTGCAGACATAACTGCATCTCTACATATATATAGAGAAAAAACCAGAGATAACAGTGAAATTGAACTGAAAAGAAAGGGTTGGAGGAGAAAGTGGAAAAAAAGTGCCTATAAAAATTCTGAAGTCAGCTTATAACACAATAGATCAAATAGCTTTCTGTTAATTTTAAAATACAGAGAAGATAGGCAAGAGTGAAAAGAAAGGTGGGTGTGATAGAACTTCTGGTGTCTCTGAAAAAAGAAAAGTTTACTATAGCAGTAGGACAATAATAATGTTTCAATAAGTATTATCATAGAAAAATCGAGATATATTTAAAAGACAGCTTGCTGAAAGGAAAACATTAATATAAATTAAATCACTAGCTCTGTACATTCCTTAAAATATTTCCATGTTTCTACAGAATCTGCTAATTAGTACTTACTATAGAAAACTTTAAAATAGAACAGGCAGGGGTGGGTATAACTGTATTGTAAAATACAAAAATAATGATGATGCAAATCAAGTAAATTGTTATTTGCTTTCTTTATAGTCTAAATTTACTTCTAGATATTTCTAAAAAAAAGTGTCAGTGATGTGTTCTAGAATCCAATGAAACTAGACAGAATCAACTGCAAAGCAGAGGAAGATAGGTCTATGGAGAACAAGGATAACAAAGTTTTGAACACCTTTGGTATTCACACATTCCAGCTCACCCTCTTCAGGTCACAGAAGACCTTCTTGATAGTTCTGAACTCGTAGCAGTTCATTTCAGCTACTCTTCTAAAGATGTGTTCAATGCACTAAGAAATTGGTTTGGAAGAACCAATCAATTCAGAAATCCACGATGTCCCTTTTATTTCATTAACAATTTCTGTCTGTTGATGTCAAAAATGTATAGTGCTGCCTGCCAGGTATTATAATATGGCTTTCCTGGGTTATTTTCAAGGATTTCTTCAGGGCAAAGGGGAATGGATGTACATGTTAGATTACCATCTTTCACTGTCACAGTGCCTTTTATTTTTAACTTCTGAAAAACAAACAGGAAAATACCAACAGTCTCAGCTATTTTGGATATGATTAGCAGAAGCAGCTGTAGAATGCAGAATTATAAGTAATGCAAGACAAGGGATTCAGCTCTGCAAGGAGCAATTATTTTGCCTCAGTCTCTCTTTGATAGAAAAAGGACCAGATCATAACCTCAGTGACACTGTTGAAAGC
Organism: Podiceps cristatus; assembly: GCA_000699545.1. NCBI lineage: Eukaryota > Metazoa > Chordata > Aves > Podicipediformes > Podicipedidae > Podiceps > Podiceps cristatus. Next base: position 1,866 of record KL256217.1, read on the forward strand.
ATGGGTGTAGATTACGGCCCACAGAACATGATTCTGTTCATCTCCAAAATCACCAGTTTCTAATGAAGATAAAATGAAGCATGATGTAGCACAAGAGAAGAGTGAGCCCATGAGGATCTTAACGCTTCTCAATAAAGACAGAATCATCAGCTGGCTCAAAGTTAAAATAGTCTCCACAACAAAAAAAAAGATGTACGTAATAAGTGGTATCATAAAGTTCTGCCATACTGTAACTTTGATTAAGCTGGAGTTATAGAACTTGCACGTCCAGATTATTTTAACAGGAATCAGTAGTTGTGCATGAAACCTCATTACAAGCTTTTTCACTGTACTTCATTAACTCAGAATATTACAGAGCAACACTGGTACCTGCTTTAAAAGCGAATTTACAGTGACATGAAACCATGATGTACATTCTAAAGTAGCATTCATCCTGCCATCACTAAAATATTAAAATAGCTTCAATATTCAAAACAAACAAAACATGCCAAATCTTGCAAGTGTCACATGTATCTGAAGTTTCCCTTTTGTGTGATTTATCCTGCTATAGAATTAATTAGGACTCAAAATCAGATTCAAAAAAAGAGAAGATAAAAATAAAGGATAGGAGAGAACTGAATGAGATGATTGCATTGGTGGTCAAGACTAAATACTTTTGGCATATCTATAAGTAAATAAAAAAAGCATGAGAGATTTGATAAAGCTGATTGGCATCTTTGACAGTAACTATTTTAACTTTACTTTTAAGATGGAAGAGAGGAAAAAAAATGGTATTTTACCCATTAAATAGAAAAGGCAATAATACATCCTATGTAAAAAAAAAGACTGTGTAATAGATAAAAGGCAATTCAGTACAGATAAAAATAGAAACGTTGACTTTGATGAGTCACTGTTAATCAAAACCAACCACTTCATTAAAAAATTCAGTAGAAAAGGCATGAAAGAGAAATAACAAATGGGTAAAAGAGGTGGCATAAGCACAACGTACAAGGAAAACCTGCAACTAGGCTGTTAAAGTGAACTTCATCTATCCTGGTTGTAATACACGGAGAATAAAGCTGGACCACACAGAAAATACGACACTGCAATTGCTGCATTGCAATTTAACGATTATTTACTAAGGAAAGTTCAAAGTAAGCTGTTCAGGAACCAGTTTTTGTATTGAACAATATTGGTAACTTTCTGACTACAGTACTATGATCGACTGTTTTGATTTGTTCATTGTTGGACTATGAGTTACTGTCCTCCAAAAATGAAGGGGTTAGGAGCATCATCTCTGAAGGCTGAAGAGAAGGAGGTTGTTGTGTTCCCTTTATGTCATAGCACCCCTACACTTTCCCTCACACAGGGGTGAGTCACAGTAAATACCCTGCAAGATCACAGGGGCAACGGCAAAGCTTCAGGGAGGATAAAACCCTCCTGAGGAACAAAGCCAGACCATGCAGAGCTTGCTGCAGGAATTCAGAAAGTCACTGAGTCGACTGAAGCCAACCCTGGAAGCAGGCATTCCCTCCTTCGGGACACCGGAGACAGAAGAAATCTGTTTATAAAATTTTTGAATTTGTATTCTGTTTTGTCTATTAATCCTTGCTTTCTTTAAATTTAAGTCCTATAGTTTATATCGTAATAATTTTTTGTGATGTGTTTTACTTTTAAGAGCTGTTGTCTTTTGGGAGCAGAAAAGAAAAAAAAAAAATACTGAGGCATATTTCCCTGACATTTCTGGCTCAGCTGGGATTCTGTCATAAATACAGGCACACAAAAAATAAAATTCTTGGCAGACAGGGCATTTATATTTATGACCAGTGCCTTAAAGTCATAACTGTGTCATACTAAAAACGATTTAACCATGCATAGAGAGAAGTTTGTATGTCCATACTATCCCATGGGAGAAGACAATGTGAAAAGGAATAATTCATGAGGTTCTCCTGAAAATTTTCTTAATAATAAAAAAAAAAGGTGGGGAAAAAAGCATGGGAAGTTGGAAGGAAAAGAAGAGAGCAAATGTCAGGAATCCTCTCTATGAATATGCTTAGCATTTTGGACAATCTGAAAACATTTCTGTCATCAGTTGCTAAGCGGAACTCTCCAGAATGGAAAATGTTCTTTCAGCGGACATCAGCTTTCAATGGCATCTCCATTACAGTGTTTTGGGGTTGTGTTTTTTGGTGGCGATGGAGGGGAGGGGTGAAGACAGGGTAGGGTAGACTGTTTAATAACACCAAAAAAATTACAGTTCTAATCTGTAGATTAATTTAAAAAAGATGAACAAATAAGAATTTTAGAGAGGAAGATAATATATACAGAACTTCAAAAATGCCAAAGTGTAAATATTACATTTCCCATGAAGGTAGCCTAAAGACTAAAACTTCATGAGCATTTATCAGAAAGTAAAAGTTGAACTACACTCCCTTAAAAAGTTACTGATTTAAGTACGTTAGCAGATGTTTTACCTTTACATTTGGACAAGTTATCTAAGTAGATCTTGTATAAATGCAAGAACAAAGTGCAGACTTTTCTTAAAGTATGACTGCTGACAGCTATAGGGAAAAAGCTGAAGGCAAAACTGAAGGGAAAAGTCAAAAAGAATAAAGTAAAATGAGATATATAAACTGTTAAAAAAGTAAATGAACTAACATGAAAAAAAATTAATACGTATTGCATTTGGGGAAAAAAAAAATGCTATTTTTAAATTTTCCATACGTGAGAATTATTTTCCATAATGAATGAGAGGTTAGATAAAACACATTCAAAGACCTAAGTGGAAAGACAGACAAAAAATCCAAGATGCAGGATAACAACAGGAGAAGAGTCTTTCTAGACACATACTGAAATATCAGCAAAATATCCTGTGTTATCAATTCAAGTGAATCATAACACAAATATATTACAATTTAAGTAAAATTTGCAGAGGCACACAGTTTTTCATGGCTTCATTTAGGCAGATCCTGATTATCCCTGATTCCCATCAGTTTCAATAAAAGGAAGATGAGTAGGAAGATTAATTACTTCCACAAATAGTAATCATAAGTACCATAAAAAGAGTTGCTGAGTACTGAGGACTTCCAAAATTACCAACTGGATATTATCAGTAAAATTATTAATATCTGACCACACACTTGACAGCATTCTCTAAGTTATTTTATCATTTTTAAATGCACTACTTAAATACAATTTCCATTATCATCCCTTAAAGTCAAGCAGTATTTCTCAGCATTTCTTGAAAATGACTTAGAGTATATAACACTATTCATTATTTAAGACTAGCTCTTAGCCACTCCATAGTTGACAGCCTTAGACCTATATCCTGCATACTTGCAGTAGAGAAGCAGACTATTTTTTGTACAAAACAGAAATTAAACAGTCACAATTGGAGTTTAAACTTGGACCCTCTTGTTTCTTACTGCTGCATTCTCCCATTTGGCAAAACACCGGAACATTACATTGTTCTGAGTTTGTCCCTCCCTGAGGCCAACAGCTTAACTCCTATTGAGAACCACACAGTGCAAAAACTTAATTTCTAAGTATGAGCACTTGCTGTGATTTACAAAATCACATTGTCACTTCTGTTTATTCTGATCGGTTTCTTATGTATGTGCCGACTTCCAGTTATGATTATCTTGGATGCATTTTGCTAGAAGAAAAAAAAAAAATATATCTATCTTCCTGGGTCCAGTGCTTGTCATGTTTTTTCAGAAAGTTTGCTACCATTTACACAACGTTATTAGACTTGAGATGTACGGATATGGTTCTTGTATAAGTGAGTAAATTAATAATTTCCAAAGTTAGGGAAACATGACTGCAGCTTACAATATAGCCATAGTAAAGCCTAGAATACATTACCTCTGAGGACATCTTAAATTATACAAGGACTTAGGGGTTTTCAATGTTTAAAATCACCTGAATAAGTACAACACATTCTTTGGTGGTTAAATTGCGACAAACTGGAGCACACTGTGTTTCCCACTGCATTTGTTCCTTTGAAGTTAGTATTTAAGTACTAAATTAATTTTCCATAGTCAAATATAAAACACCACTCTTTTTTGTCCAATTATTTTTTCTTTTCCCCAAGGTTTTATTTTTATCACATAGCCTGAACAGATACTAAATTATGGCTACATCATAACCTTTAAGCAAATGTGAAACTGTAAGAACCAAACAGGGAATATCTGATGAACAAGCCTCAAAGATATGGAGTAACCAGAGAAAAATATGGAAGAAGGAGGGGGGGGGGACTACGGACACACCAAAAACCTCCAAAAAACAACAATCCAAGGGAAGCTGTAGAAATATATATAGGGGGATCAAATCAGAGCAAACAGTGAAACATGTAAAATAAATTTTGAAAAGTCGAGACTGTGGACCAATTTAACTCAATGTCTTTATGCTCATTCTTTTTGTTGCATCCAGACTCCATTAACTCTTTCTTCCACCCTTTGTTAGTTTATTTACAAAGACATATTAGATGAATATCACCTATATATATTTGAGTGCTATTAATTTCAGTGCCTTACTCCATGGATATTGGCTCTGTCATTCTCTTTCCATATTTGAATCAAAACTGAACTGTTAATATTAAAGGACTAAGCTATAACATAATTTTTGCTTAAAAAGACTTCCAAGCATTCCAGTTTATGTTTTTCTTATGCTAACAAATAAACGATGAATACATTCTTCAGAATAATGCGCTTCTGTCACTGGAAGCTTTTACTCCCTTTACAGTTCTTACTGTACCTGTACGCAAAAAGCGTACACAGACATCATCCCAGCACTCAGGTAACACTTTGTAGACCTTTATGTTTGTGGTGTGTGACGGTGCACTGCACTGTCAACCTCCTCCTGTTAAATCTGAAAAAATATGGCCAATTCTAGCAATTTCAACATTGCTTTGAACATGTGATCACCACTGCAATCTTAAAATTGGGCACCCCACGAGTCTTCAAAAACTCCATACTTGACTCTCTTCCAGCTGTAAACTGTGCCAGGTTGGCCCTGGCTAATAGCCAAACTCCCACCCAGCTGCTCGCTTCCTCGTTCCCCCTCCAACCCCCACAGGAGGACAGGGGCAGAAAATAAGAGGAACATGAATGAGAGAGTTCATGGGTTAAGATAAAGACGGGGAGATTTCTTACTAATTACTACGGTGGGCAAAACAGTCTTGACCTTGGGAAATTTAGCTTAATTTATAGCCAATTAAAAAAAAAAATACTAATTTGCGTGGTGGGAAACAAAAAGACATACAGTATTAAAACAAGAGCTTTCCTCACTCCCTTCTCCAGGCTCAACTTCACTCCTCCACTCCCAGCTCCTTTACCCTCTGCCTGAGTGGTGCAGAAGGGTGGAGTGGTACGGTCAGTACGCAGCAGTTTCTCTCTGTGTCTCCCTTCTCCTCACCCTTTTCACCTGCTCCAGAGAGGACTCTCCATGTGCTGAAGTCCTTCAAGGATAAACCTGCTGCACTGTGGGTTTCCACAGGCTGCTGTGGATATCTGCTCCACCATGGAGCACCTCCTCCTCCTTGGACTTCTCTCTGCTGGTTCTTGCTCTTTTTGTTCTCTACTGCCCTCTCTCTGATGTTTTATGTCATTTTTTGAGTGTTTTCCCAGAGGTGCCCCGAGTGTAGCTGAGGGGCTCAGATGTGCCCTGCAGAGGGTACATTTGACCTGGCCGAGTCCAGCATGGGGTAGCCCCAGCCTCTTCCCTCAGAGGCCACCCCTGTAGCCCCCACTGCCAACACCCAGGCACCTGCACCCAGAACAAGAAGTCTGTGGGTTTTTTCTTTTTTCCTCATACCCAAAATGTATGTATCAGGCTTTGGAAACACTTGCACTTTCAACATCTGCAAATATAGTCAACTGAACCTTTCAGTTTGAAACTGAGCTGTTAGCTTCATTATTTCCATTCATCATTTCCCTTTTACTTCTCTGTGCCCAGATGCATGTTCCTTTTTTTATCTACAGCTCATGCCATATATTATACTGAGAAGTGATTAGTAAGAAATCCAAATTGTTATTTACGAGCATCATGAATATTTACAGAAAGCTAACAAATATTGCAGAAAGGAGATTGTGAATGTGGGCAAGACACTTTTGAACATCAGTCATATGATTAATACCAAACTAACAAAAGCAACAATTATTTAACTGAGAACTTTTCAGAGGATGCTGGTTTTATCCTAAGCCTCTCGAGCTACCATTCAAGCAAGGTAAGCTTTGAAACTGCCCCTTATTTTACAAAGCGCTACTGTGAAGTAGCTCTATTTACAAATAGGTAAAAACAGCAAACAAAACAAAACAAAGGTGATGTGCAAGCACAATTGCCACCTTCGAAATAAAAGCATCTGTGAGAAAATTAAATAAAGAAACTAGACGTGATTGTGGCAACACTCTACACACGTAACAGTTCCAGTGATCTCAGACCCACAAGCACAACTCCCACTGTAAGGGTTTGTCCATATTCAGTAGCTCTGCTATTATAAAATGGCCAAAGCAAAGTAAGCATACCCACAAGAAAAAAAAAAAAATACAGCTGAGAGCTTATTTTGAGAGTTTTGTCAGAATGTGTAATTATTTTTCTCATTGTCTATTTTAACTCCTTATTTTCAGATCATGACAAAGTTAGGTAGCAAATATTTGCCTTCCTAAAAAAAGATTTATAAGTTACACTGATATCCACCGATGACTCTTTAGGAAGTACCTTATACACTGCTGAATATTTGGAGGAATGATCGAAACAACCAATTTTGTAGTAAAATACTTAATTTGGAAAAAATATATTTTATTATTAGAAAATAAGGTTATTATTATGATCTGTTTATAGTAAGTCGGTATGCATTTCTTAAAACGTTCATTGTATACATTTCTTTTGTTATTTTAGATGTCTGAAGACTGTATAATCCTGAATGTTTAATGATGACTGTATTTTGGGCTGTGATTTTGTCTTCCTGTGCCTTTATTGCTATACTTATTCCTTTAAGTAATTGGCCTGTGAAACATGCCTTCGCTATATTTAACACCAAGGATTTGTATACACAGCAAAATGAAACCAGACTGAGTTTTGGCAGGCATTTCATTTCCGTTTATGTCTTTGAAACATCAGGAGTATGGAACTTGTTGCATATCACTTTTCTATTCTTTGTGGAAAGCTTTGATAATAAGCTGTTAAATAAAGCATTCCCTTACTTACATTGATATCTTCCAAGTCTAAGCTATTCAGAACGACATTGTTCCTCTTCCAGATGATGGGAGGTCTCAGAGTTCCTTGGATCGCACAACTTAAGACAGCACTTTGTCCCACAGTTGCTGCAGTGGTGCTTAGTTTTTGATCTTCAGGCAGACTCAGCTGAACTACCTCTGTAAAAGATATGTATGTAAGATTAATTAGCATGAAGTTTCATAAGGTTAATTAGCATGCAGCTTTTGTACACTGGTAATTTAAGGATTCTAATTGGAATCAAAGTAAAAACAACTTCCAACAACCACAGGAAGTTCAGAGGATTTCAAATAAAGGTCAGCATGACATTTCAATTAAATTGAGTGACAAGTATCACCCTGTAAGAAGAGAAGCATTTAACATGAAAATGAATTTCAGAGGTAATAAACATGACAGTGTATCCAACGTCAGGCACCAGAAGTTACTCGACAGTTAAGGCAAATGCAGTGGAGCAGTCAGCATCTTCATCTGAACTAAGATGGCAGCACTGCTAAGGGAGTCATTCATGAGAGTTCATTTTCAGAAAAGAAAAATACAAATGGAGCTCAGAGCACAAAATTTATAGGACTGAGACTGAAAGCAATAAAGTGAATTCTGCATTCAGAACATAAAATTAAGGTAAAAGATTTTTTTTCTGGGACAGTTTGTATGGGGCTTTTTCCTTAATATTAGTGAAAACATGGAGTCCAGATCAAACTGACATTAGTAATCTCTACCATTTCAGTCTCAGAGGAATAGGCACTAAACACATTAGTTTGTATCATTTAAAAAATAATGTAAAAATAACGTCAACCACATTTCAGTCATCGAACGTGATTTTTACATTAACTACAGAAATTCAGAGCCAGAACAATTAATAGTTGTGTACTTGAATAAATCTCTCTACAGGAAAAAAAAAAAAAAAAAAAAAAAAAAAAAAAAGGAGGGGGGGAGGCTGGGCAGATGGGATGGGGAGGGCGACACCTAAAAAACCAGAGCACTTTAGAACATCAATCCTGAAACTGCTCTGTCTGCCAAGGAACAAAAGCATCAACCAGGAAGGACTATTACACCTGGCAGAAGTTATAACAGTTAAAGACAAAATAAACAGTGTGTCACCTGAAATATTGTGAATTATCTCCATCCACAAATATCTGCCATCTATTTTTTGCATTTACTGTGCAACATAGCAGAAATTTCTAGTGCTGATAAGCTATTTCACAAGGCTTGCGAAGCCACTTTTAATTTATTTAGTATTACCTAGAATAGCCTAATGTAAAATATCTGTAAATCAGCAAATTTAGAGGAAGCGGTTTCAAAAGTGTGTTACAGGTATGTGTTTGGGGTTGGAGAGAGAGTGCGTGTGTTTTGTTTTTTCTTCAAGACAGACAAATTGCTAACACATCTAGAAGCAAAACTTTCAAGAATACATGCAAACGTATTCTGCATGGATGTATGTGTATAAGGAAATTCAATCAATATGAGAAATTTGAGGAACATAAAATTACTATTTTACATTCATAGTTACTGTTTGAATCATGAGGAAATTTCAACATTGCTCTTGAAAAGTATCCAGCATTTCTAAAATTAACACCAGTGTGGCAAATTCAAACTCAATATCCTGTGAAAATTAAGACAGTTTATGGCATGGTATCTGAAACATCTTAAAAAAAAAAAAAAAAAAAAAAAAAAAACAAAGTGGGATCACAATATAAAATAAATTTTATAAGTTTAATGAAAAAGGAAAGAAAATCTTAATGAAATTAAATTCAATACGAATAAATATGCTGGTAAATACAATGTATATAGCCTTTAAAGGAACAGTATTTTTACGTTTAATTTAAGGAAGCCTTTGTCATATGATTTTGGGAAAAATATACTTGATGTAAAAAACAAGTAAATTAATACTAGGAGAGAAGTACTCTCAACTCTTTGAACTTAACACTATGGAAAGCACATCTTCCCCCATTTTTCACTGCCTCCAGTATTTCATATTGCAAGAAAAATAATGCATGCCTTCAGTAACTTTCTTTGTACTGTAACACAAACTAAATGCAAAGTAACTGAACAAATTTCAACAAGAAAAAAAAAATGTGAGCATCCATGTTCATTTCAATCCAAGGGAAAAAAAAAAAAAAATAAAAATAAAAAGATAAAATGACAGAGAGTGATATACATTAATTCGATGACATTGCATATTCTTCGCTCTCGTATAATTGCCTCTTGTAAGAGGCTGAACAGCTGAGGGCTGTCTTTTCACTTGTGGTGCGCCCAATTAAATATAACCTATTAAAATTCTACATTTTTAAGGATTTTGTCATATTAGTCAGAAGAACTATATAGAGTTGAAGATCACCTAAATAATTTTTTTCTGCTTGGTCACTAAAGCATGGAAAATATCTAGGTTTTTAATCTTTCATTATTTAAATAAACTATTAAAGGCTATTTAAGTATAACTAAACTATTTAAGTATACTATTAAAGTATCTATTCTTCTTTAATTACCAAATTACTTTTACAGAAGAGAGACATTAATCCTTCCATTATAGCACAGCAGTAGCCTATAAGCAAGCTGAGATCCTTTCTAGGTTCTTTTTAGTCTCATAAAAGCAATACTTTGTATTTAACACCTTTTTTTTATTATTATTTTTCCACAAAATGCAAGCATCAGACAGGCACCTCAGTATCTTCAGGAAAGAAAGCTTTGTTGTTCTATAATTAAACTCAATGGTTCAATTTTGTGTGATTAAAAATACTAACTTTATATTTAGACCAAAAAAACACCTGATTCTTTTCCAGAAGGAATGTTCTGTGACTCAAACTCAAGTGATATTACCCACTAGACATGCTCAAATGAGACTGACTCATTTTTTTTCTACCTAGACACATTATCTGACACAATTTGTTACACTAAGGAAAAGGAAGTGTATGAATTAAGCTGAATATTGTGCTATTTACCATAGAGTTTAAAATTTACTGCTTCCATCTGAAGCATTTCAGCTCCCATGTTATAGGAGATGGTTCCTCAGTGACACCATCATCAGACTTCGGAAGAATACCTGCGTGGCTACTGAACAATTCAAAACTTCTGGTAGAGAACCGATAATACTAGTATTTTGCATCTTTATAGAATTCACTATGCAAAGATCCCAAAAGGTAGGTAAATCTTCCGATACTCCATTTATAAAGGGCAATTGTCTGTGTTTTCAAAAGTCATTATTAAATTTAGGAAAGTCATGAGACAATGACCATGAAATCATGATCATAATTTCATAAAATTAAGAATAGTTGTCCTACCTAGAACTGGTCAATGCACTGATGTTATATATTTCTTAGAAGTTGTGAATAAACACTGATAAATGCTATAGAATCACTGATTTCCCTCAAAATACTGAACACAAGTGAAAAAAAAATATTACACAATTATGTGCATTTTAAATTATTAATAATAAAAAGATTATATATAAAGTTATAGTGTAACTTTACTTATGTTAAAGATTAAAATATTGCATATGTTTTCATTTTATTGGGAAATAAAAGAGCCACTCAACTGAAAAGCCTTAAGCCTACCGAGCTGTACCCAGAGCAGAGTTCTTTGACAGGTAACTCCCGGAAAATCCCTGTTCAGAGCTGTCTGCACGCACTGGTGGGGGGTGGGAAGGATGCAAAGCATTCTCGGGTGCACAGGGCAGCACCCCTCGGAGCCCAGGCTCCAAGACATTCCTTTGGGAACAGAAAAGACAGGCCCAGGAACCAACTGATGTATATACCATCTCTTCTTTCCTCCCTGAAAGAAATAAATCTGGTTCTGAGAGCAAATACTCTTTTTTCTTTTTTTCTTTTTTTCCAGAGACTAAAGCCATGGCACTTGTAAAGCTTTTAGTACCACATGGAGCTCACCTTAGGAAAATTTTCAAAATTTATCCACAAAGTAAAAGCAGCTAAGCATAAATAACTCTAAGGAAAGTATTACAATACTGCAAATGATGATCAATTAGAATAGCTTGTGAGTGCTTCAATTTTCTTAGTTTGTCCAATATTTAGTAATTAAACTATGAAAGGTGGGAAAAGGGTTTTCAAAGCTGACATTTTGCAAAAATATCCCAACAGCAATAGGGATAAATCAATAATGGAACCTTACTTTAAGCATTAGTTTTTCAAGAGTCATACACCTGGGGTTGTCATTCTTTGAGTAAGCTAAGCTATATCAATATTCTTGTAAGGTAACCAATAAAATTGTATCACTGTATTTTCAAAACAGAGCAGGAGGGGTAGGGCTGTGCTAAGGCGGAGGGGGAGATGGTGAAAGCCGCGCCATGCTTTGATCAACCTTTCTGTTTTCTTAATCCTAAATACAATGGGCTGATATGCGTAACGTGGAACACACTGATGCTCTAAACTGAGCACGTTTATAAAAACAGTTGTTACACTTGGATTTATTTGAATTTTCTGTGGAAGTTAAAGTTTCTGCAGTAGTGAAAGTTGGGCTGCTTCATTTCTCTCCCTATACATGAAAAAAGTCTCCAACTCCCCTAATGGCCCAAAACAGTCTGTAGGGACTGTACGCAGTCATGACACTGATCTGTGATCTTAGAATACAAAACCAGGCAACTGGGAGGAAAAATACTGAAGTGTATGAAATTTCTTGAGATTAAGTGGTTCCTTACTGTACCTTATGACCAGTAAAGTCACAACATCATGCTGAATAAATTTTTTTGAAAGCTAAAAAGTATGAGAAAATGTTATATTGGGACTTTGTATATCATTGTATAATTGATTATCTACTAAAGAGAGGAAGAAGATCTTATGCAACTATAGACCTTTTTGGTTCGTTTAATTCCATTAACAAATGTACAATGCGAACCTTCTCATTTACTTATTTAAGTTGTACGTATTCATTCATAGCAGCCACAAAACACTCTTTTGAGTCTAAAGTAATAAACATTATGTAGACTGGTGCCCGCCTGTCTAAAATCAAGACCACATTAAACCTGTATTTATATTGTTTGCCTATTTCAAATCCAATTTAAAAACAATCACCTTTTAAAACCAAGCAAAGAAACCTTTTGTCCATGGACTACAGTAAACTCTGTACTTAACCCATAGCATTATTTGGTAGTTTGAAATAGCTGGAATGCAGCTAGGTAATGTGCCTTTTCCTCTTCTGGCATTGATCCCACTTTCCTCAAAAAAAACATAACAAAAGCTTTTTCATCAGTGTCATTTTGCTGTTCTTTTACAGCAATTTTGAAATCAGCACACATCACCATTAGCATGACTAATTTTGTCATTTTCTGCTGTATCTTCTGCTTTGAGTTTGTTGTAAACATATTATTCACAGATTTACTAGAATGCTAGGAGAAGAATCAGAATATCGTTCTTGAGTGGCTGTTCTCCAGGGTCTTGCACCAGCAAAGGAGCCTTTCTGTTCTCACAATCCATTTAAGAGCACACGCACACAAAGCATTAAGTAACTTTTCCACAACTCAATGTTTTAGCTGCAGAGCCTGAATTAAAATTCAGGAGCTCTTATTTCCCTCCTTACAGGCAGCAAATCAGAGGATTCTACTTTTATATTACAGCAATATGGTTGTTACTCAACACCAAAAGCTCTTAACAAAGAAAATTAACAGAAGATAAAGGAAAATACAATCCTGTTTGCAGCTTTATTTATAATACTGGTCAATGAGATTTAATGGACAGTGATTGATAGGTCATGGTAGGAAACATTTATTTTATGGAAAAACTTAAAGCTGCTCTGAAAGAGAAATGTGAAACAAAAAACCTGTGGTTTCTATTTCCTCTTAGAAACATCAAATGTAGTATTCTTTATTCAAATACCTAGAAACATTAAGAATGCTTCAGGTTTTAAAAATCAGGATGAAGTAGAATACTTCAGCTGACCTCTTGCTTTAGTGAATTTAGCACCAAATTCTTTTATTATTGAAACAGCTTTCATCAGCTGATTTTGTTAGGACAAAAAAAAAAAAAAAAAAAACCAAACAAAAAACCCTCAGCTGAAATAAAGGACTAATATAGAAATTATATTTTCCAAAAATTTATAGAAGTATGCACTAATAAAGTTTTCATAATTAAAGCAAAGTCTATATTTTTAAATGGTTCTTTGAAGTAGCAAGAAGTAATGTAGACTGTGTGAAGTAGCTCAAGGTCTTTATGAGACTGAGAACTTGAAGGCTAAAATGGTAGATTAATTCCTTGGTGGGGGGAGGGAAGTATACAACCACAAAAGCAATCCTTTGAATCTTGATCAATGGGCTGTGAGTTGACTTGGCAAGAGAGAGACAGCAGAGTGATGATAAGTAGCTTTATCAACTCTGTACTCTTTATCAGAGAAAAATTCAAATCAATTATTTGGAAAGGAACTAAAGGCAAACAAAAAAATGTAGTTTTACCCCATGGTTTATCCACATGAATACTATATGCAGTTCTGGGTCTTCTGCAAAGCAGATAAAAACTCAAAAGGAAAAACAAATATGATAAGGGTATAGAGCAGTTTAAATATGAAAAATGAACATAGCTTAGGTTTTTCTTTTACAAAACAGATGATGTAGAGGGTTATGCCAGAAGTCTATAAAATCATGACTGTCATGGAAAAGCTGGAAAAGCTATTGATGGCTCATTGGTTTTCCTAAGACTGGAAAGCCATCAAAATAAGCAAGTGGGAGGTTAGGTTCAAAGTGAAGGCCAGTAGTTTTCATGCTTGAAGTGACAGATCTCAAAAAAGTCTTTGCTAAGGGATACTGTGGATCCTAGCAGCTTACACGTGCAGAAAGAGATTGCACAAGCAGTGGGGAGAGTATGAACAAAGTATCATGATCTTACACTTCTAGACATCAACTTACGTCCATGGTTGAGAAAAGAAGTATTGGACTAGCTGGACCTGGGACCAGCACAGCCATTTTTATCATCTTAAGGCATGCTGCTTTATTTTACATGGAATCCACCCAGCAGATGTGATTTCTATGTTTTCTTTACAGTGTTTAGGTGCTCTAGTTTTAACGGAGACATAATTTAAGGTGTTTTAACAGCTTAAATGAAAAAAGTAATTCAACTGTAATGCAGCTGAATTAACAGTATGTACTACCTCCTGAAAATAATTTTACTCAGCAGATGAATTGCCCCTTCTGATATTTTTAATAGGATTCTTTCTGAGTGGCAAAGAATCTTTTCCGCACTGCTTACATATCACAAATGCTTGGTTTAACATTTTTTTTTAATTTGAGAATCAGAGACAATCACTTTTTGATAATTTCTAATTCACAAACTGATAAAAATAACATTTTAAAGCTCATTATACATGTGTTTTAAATTTCTTTCTTATGTTAATTAAATTAATTTTGCTTGCTATGACCAAAGAATCAAACTCCTCCTCAGGACCCTGTGTTTCTCACAAGTCTGCATAGACTAAAGCACTCAACAGGACTCAAGTTAAAAATGAGTGCCACAAGGACTATAATGATTCACTTAAATCTTTATAAATATCAATAAAACATATACTTTCACTTGCTCTGCAGGGCACTAGGATCATTGAAAAATAGTTCAGAAGCATTTTTCATGGAAATACAAGGAGTCGTTGATTCTTTAAGACTCCCTTGTCATCGTATACAAAATCACAGAATGTTTCTACGCAGCTCTGGGCTGCACCTCATTTAACATATTGTGCAAGATCAACAAATGCCAGCACTGCAGCATGAGCCGGATTGACTGACAACCCAAATACAGTCATCAGGGTTCCCAAGTGATCACCCTATCACGGTTACTTTGGATCAACACCTGAACCAGAATGGACAGCTGGAGAATTGCTTTACGGACAGGAAATATATGAAATAAGAAACTTGTAAAGATATGCCATTCAAAGCTGTCTAAAGCCACTGTGGAAAATATAAAGAAATACCTCTACGTATTAGGTTTTGCCTGATATTGTTATATCAGAACTACAGGAATACTGGGTAAACCTGAGCATGTTTTGAAAAGCATCACAACTGCTTATGGTAAGGATATTTACAATAGCACAGATAAAAGGTTCACCCTACAGATTGGCTTGTCACGAGAATCCTTTGGAGTTGCAGAGGCCATTCCGTTCTTACGAGGACTTGTCAGCCTAGAGGAAAACACAGGCTAAGAAAGTCAACTCACGATCTATACGGCTTCCAAGTATCCTGTTGCAGGGGAAACGGGTAATCTACTCCCGTAACACTGACAGCCCGTTTCTCATAGCCTATTTATTAGGGATAAGGAAAATAATCCAAACTTTGCATATCCTGACTGACAGACTACTACTTTCTTCTTATGAAGAATGGAATTCCAGCTTTTACATCTCTTGAAAAGACAGTAAACGAACGGGTAAATAATAAATCTCTCTTCCTCCTGTTTCTACTACCATCTCACCAGACTGAAACTGCCTACCCAACCTTAACATATGCTCTCAATATGTTCTGTATCTGATTTTATGCACCATTCAATGAATCCTAAGGGAAACTTCAAAGTTATTGTGTTTGGTTAAAATTTGATTTGATGCATGTTACTGGAATTGCTGATCTGAAAGTAGTCAGATATGGTATCTTAGGTTTATGTGTATATATAAATTTGCAACTTTTATAGACTCAATATTCAAAGTTATACAACAATATATCTAGCCAATAAAAGTTGTAGCAAAAGTTAATTTTAAAGTATATTTAGAAGAGAATCTCAGAGTAAATGAAACACTAGTTTCCTGATAACCTAATGCCATTTTTAGACTTCAATCCCATTTTAAAGGCTATACTTAAGATTAGTAAAATATAACTAAAAGAGTTGTACACTATAAAACATTTCCAAAAGCAACAGAAACCATAGTAGTCCAGAAAAGACGATCAACGCTCTCATCTAGAATGCGACATTACTGTTTAAGAAAATATGCCAAATGACCTATTCCAATCATACCTGTCTTGATATGTGATGATATGACACCCAGAGCTAAGACATCTTTCCTGTCCAATCATTTCTATGGACACACTTACTCCCTGTGCATCCATAGCATTGCAACAATTTCTGGTGACATTTTCTTAAATAGAGTTGTTCTTGAAGCAATAGTTACTTTTTAAAAATCCTTTTTTTTTTTTTTTTTTTTTTTAAGTTAGAAGGAGAGCATACACTAAGAGTGGCTTGTGCAAAATCAAAGCAGAAATGAGAATCTATCACACCATTGAGCCCTATTAGCATAGGTACCTCAAATGAGATACATTAGAATTTCAAAAAACCTCACAGACTCACAACTAATTTAACACTTCACACTTGTATTCATTGCAGATTCAGCAGTGAATAAGTGGTTTTGTTCAGAATATGGAGAACAAGATGACTCTCCTCAACAACACTGACATGGTCAGTAAATAAACACTGCCTGTGCTCGAGTTTCAGATGTTTCCTTTTAAAAAAGAAAAATAGGTCTTGTTATGCTAGTATATCGTTAATAACAACTGTTGCAGAATTGGACTGAAATGTGTAGGGTTTTTAAAATAATAATAGCAGGAAACAAGGTTACCAAGTATTGATGCAACACTGACAGGATCTTAAATTAAATCTCAGAACTTTTTCTAGAACCTCAGTGTTTAATTTTCTGAATTTAATATTTTTAGATGCACATAACTGAACTTCAGATCTTCCAGAATTTCAGTGATGAGTCTTTGGAACAGTGGTGAGAAAGGTATTTAAGAAAGATGTACAAAAGAGCGAAAAACCACGGATGGGGAAAAAAAAAATCTGCAGGTTACTTAGGTTGAATGACATTTTCTGTGTCACTATTACTTACTTTCATTTTTAGCTCTGCTTACGCATTAAAGAAGGAAGAAAAATAAATAAAACAACATGATCTATCCTGTGTCTTCTGGGGAGGGAGGTTGTTCATCATTGTCAAATGTAATGCACCATTCCCAAAACATCTCTCTAATTTTCCTTATCACATCACATTAACATCAACTTCCTTATGCACATCATCAAGTCTCTGAACAGCTTCAATTTGATACTTCTATGCATACTGTCAACATCTACACATTTCACCAACTACTTCATGACATGTTTCTGTGAAGCAGAAATAATCTACACCAGGAATATGTATTTTAAAATACATTTTAAGGATTTTTTGTAGATTCTGGAAACGTTAACTACTATAATAAGTGAACCTATGGAAGAAAGGTAAAGAAAGATAAATTTGCTTTCTACAGTCACTGTAAATATATTCTTACTTCATTAGACTTATTAAAAAAAAAAAAAAAAAAAAACCAAACAACAAAAAAAAACCCACAAAAACACAAAACAAAAAACAGAGAAAGGAGCCCTAAGCTGGGGATGCCATGGATCTTGCATCATGGACATATATGTGATTGCACAGATATCACTGTCTTTAAACTGTAAAATCAGAATAATTTAGGTTGGAAAAGACCTTTAAGATCCAGTCTAACTGTTAACCCAGCACTGCTAAGTCCACCACTAAACCATGTCCTTAGCACCACATCTACACATCTTTTAAATCCCTCCAGGGATGGTGACTCAGCCACCTCCCTGGGCAGCCTGTGCGA
>KL256217.1:20496-55400 GCA_000699545.1 Podiceps cristatus
TGCCATCAGGAAAAAAAACCACCCCCCAAAGCCATGAGCAGCCAGTTTCTCCAGGAGAGTGCTGTGGGAAACAAATTATGAGTATATTTAATAAGTAGGGCAGAAAATGTTCAAGTGAAAGTCTTTATTTTGCTAATTTTCTTACTTACACTTCAGTTAAATATCAGTGTGGTTTTGTTTGTTTCCAAAGCAGACTTATCAACAACACTGAATTTATTCATTCGAGTTTTACGTTAACTATAAATTTAGTAGCTTACTTTTCAGTTTGGGAATGATATAGACAGAAACAAGTAGTATGAAGGGATCACTGCTGAAGTGAACACCGAATCTTCCTCTGCTGCACCAGAATCTGCAATAAGCAGCAGCAACAACTTCAGAGAAGAGCAAGGAACAATGTGATGGGGACAGATCAAAGCTACAAACTCCCACAACAGGGCTGTACTTGCAGCTGGGAGCAGCCTAAGAATTCCTTCTGAATAGCCCAACTAAAGTGGAATTTATCAAGGTGGATAAAACTCTTAAAACCAGGATACTTTTCCCCAGGGATATGCTTTGAAAAATACCTATAATTTGATGCAATCTGTTCCACTCAAAAGACAAAGAGATTGCTTTTCAATAATACCTTCAAAAAAAACCCTCTCTCTTCAGGAAAAAAAAAAAAAAAAAAAAAAAAAACACATATGAAAATGATAATTCATAGAAAGCAAACAAGGAGGCTGACATACAACCACCTTAGTGTTTATCTGAAAATCAATAATCACTCAAAAATATCTATTCAAATTGTATGTACGTACAACCTTACACAAGATCGTTATATTTAAAAGCAGTATTTTGGCAGCTTCTCTGGTTTACTTCCATCTAAAAACAGTTAATAAATCTTTGCTTTTTCTTCTAGTTGCTTTTCCAGCTGCACGGAGGCTCAGATAAATTTAGAATAGGCTCCACATTTTTATTTCCCTCTTCCCACTATCTTTCCTTTCATCTCTTGTTATTATCATCTCTTTCTTCCCAGCCCTTCTTCCATTTTTATTTCTCTACCTCACTACTCACATCCACTGAGCCTATTAGTTCTACTTGTCCTTTTTAAATAATTTCAGATATATTATTTATGCAGTAACTCTAGACACTGAAGTGGGTATCAACTGGTTTCTTTCAGATCTGGAATTCATTTATTTGGATTTATCACTGTGTGAGGCAAGGGGAGGGGGGTTCATACACCTTGTGGCTTGGGGGCACATCTTAGTGTGCTCGTAATTCAGAGTTTGTAGGAATGAAGTCTTGCCACTTCCTGCCTGAATTTGGGCAAGATGCACCCATTCCCACATGCACATCTCCCCATGTATGGGAAGAATGCTAGTCCGGACAACAGGGAGATCATGATGGTGAGCAATTTATTTTACATCCTATATCTTATCTCAGATATTTTATTCAGATTTAGATCTTATTCTGGACAATAGTACACCCTTTAGAAGAAGCTAACAGAGTATAATTTGCTGTCAGAATAGCAGGAGTATATACAATTAAGTACGGAAATATCAACTGGATTGTTTTCTATTGCTACTAACCTTTTAATTTGTTCCAAGATGAGAAAAAGGTTATTTTCAAAACATTCGTCACTGATACATCAGCCAACGTAAATCAATATTAAATAACTACTTCCATTTGTGTATCAAACACATAAAAATAAGTGTGATAATGTCTTTCCATGTGTGTCCTGTAGAGGTCATCCACCAGAATCCCACTATGGACCCAGACACTGTGTGCCCATGGCTTTGAGATTTCTGAATTTCATGGAGTAAATATAGCTCTAGTTAAACAATCACTGGGTCCAAAGGTTGAACTCCTTTCAATTAGAAGAATATTCCATGATAACAGGGCCAGGCTTACTGAGTTATCAAAATTAGGTAACGCTACCAGATATTGAAAAATAGTGTTGAAAAAAGCCAAGAACAAAGCAAACACCCCCACCTTCAGGCTTAATGCAACCCTAAAAGACACCTTCTCACACTGGCACTTTAATCATCAAGTACCTTCATTGACTTAACCACTGATAGCACTTTTCTTTAAAACATCTAAAAAGCTTTCAGATAAATACAATTAATTAACCATGATGGCTGACTACTTTCAAACAAGACTTTTCAATTTGAAGAATGCACAAAAGGCTGATAAGTACCAATAAACATACAGGAGGATTATATGCTACATTTTCTAAATCCTCACAGGAAATCTAATGAGAAATAAAGTCAATCATGATTCATGATAAAACCAACTGTAAATGTTTAGCACATCACCAGAAGAAGGTTTACCCCGTACCGGAAATTACGAATGATAAAAATGGAAATGTCATTAAGTTGAATATGAAGTTTTCCATGGAAACAGTGGCAGGCATAAGTATTCATGAGGGTGTTACATGATAAAACTGATCTACATGGTAGATAAAACTTTAAATAAGTTCATATTATACACCCTGTGATGATGGCAAATTCAGAGACGGGTATTGACTGAATGATAATTTTATACAATTTTTTTTAAAAAGTGAACAAAATTGTAGACTGCAAAGATAGACATAGGCAATGTTAACACAGAACTTCCTAGTGAAGTGAAAAAGCTGTATTTACTCAACTGTGTAGGGAGGAACATGTAGCAGAGTATATTTTTAAGTCTGAACTGGCTTCTACTATGAGATGATAAGCCATACAGTTAACAAACAGCAGTGAATATCATTTACTTTAGCAAGGCTGTGATGCAGTCACTCACGGCACTGTTGGACCCCAGCTAGAGAGGTGTGGACTGCACGAGTGGACTTTATGTAACTTACCGCACCTTCAGACCCAAAGGCTCAGCATTTCATAGACTAAGGGTCAGCTCACTGCAAGCGGTTTCAGTACTGGGCTCATACTGTTTAACATCTTCATTGGTAACTTGGATAACTGGACAAAGTGCACCCTTAGAAATCTTACAGTTGGCACCTAGTTCACAGGATCAGGAAGCGCATTTCTGAAAGACTGCCCTTCAAGGGGATCTTTATAAGGAGGAAGAATGGGCTGACAGACTATGAAATTCCACTTGGGACAGAGTAAGGCCATGTAACAACACAGGGATTCAGCTGACTAGAAGTAAGCTTTGCAAACAGGGATCCAGGTAGACCATAAGTTCAATATGAATAAAGTAGTATTCCCGTCGGACATGTTCTGCAATTCAATCACGCCAGCTATGAAGGCGTCTGTGACAAATCCGAATTACTGATGGCAGTAGTAAGAGATGCAAAAGGCAAAGGTGATACTGTTCATGTAGTCTAGCTGGATTCCTGAAAAGCTCTTAACAGTATCCCTCAAGCCTTCATCAAGGGCTTTGAAGGGGCAGCTACATGTTTTACAAGCTCTGACAGCAACCCTTCATGCCTCAGTGTGAGTCTAGGGAGCAATACTACTAACATCATATAGTACAGGCATGGAAGTGAGACAAAGAAAGGTTAAACTGTCCAGCGGGTTCAGGTGGCCTAGGTTCCCAACATGATACTCTTCTTTATCTGGATACCACTTTATTTGTTCAAAGTAGAGCTTCAGTTAACTTCAGCTTCATCTAAGAGCACTCAGAACTTCTGCAAATGCATCATGGTCTCAAAATTCGTATCCTGAACGTGAGGAAAATGCAATCATGTCCAGTCAAACAATTCAGCTAAATTGAATGAATTATTAGTCTGATGCTTTATGCTAGGTAGGAGCTTTGATGTAAAAGCAAAGAAAATTTTGCCACTTAGAAATACATGTTTGTTTACCATTAGCTTTCTCTTTTCTCTTATTGCAATTGTCTGGCTTGTTCACTAAACACTTTTCAGCTCCAATAATAAAAGGGGCAGAGGACTTAACAGACAAAAGCTAGTTTTACGCTATACTTCTGCTTCATTCTCCATTCTCTTTATCAAGACAGACGGGAACACCAAGGCATATACACAAATGTATAATTAAAATTTGCTTCATAATGCAGTAACAAAAAGTCAAATAAAGTTGATACAAACTTCTTTTAATATCTTAAGAGACTGTAATTATAAGTTGTATTAAAAGGATGATGATAATAAAAATCCCACCATTTAGAACTACTGAAAGCCCAGATTATGTGGATTTAGATCTTTAGAGTGTATGAAACCCCAAAGAAACTCTAGACCTGAGAGCTGCCATAGCTTCTCATCTTTCCACAGCCATCATTCACTATTCTTGCTGTGGACTCCACAATCATTTGGTAACAGCCAGGAGAAAAGACCAAGGATCACAGCTTTCAGGTTTAGGTTCTGAGGGAGTGTTTGCTAATTATAGACTCTTCTACATCTTTTTGCTTAGCAAATTTCTTCCTCTCTCTATCCATCACTATATTAAACCGTCTTGTTGCGTGCTTTGTCTCTTCAGCAACTTGTGCCACCACTATCGTTTACCCACCGTCTGTCAATGAAATCAACTGAAATTAATGGCAGTCTCACCTGATTAAAACGTGATCTCAGAGAAACCTAGCAGGCAAATGCTCAAAGTGGGTCCACTGTGGAGGATAAAGCTATCCCAAATGCCTTGCTTAGAAGCAGCCTTTCTGCTGCAGATTGCTGTGTGTTATATCATGCAAGCTACATGTTGCACTGTCCAGAACTCTACTTGTATCTAATATAGTTAGTTTAAAGCTAACTCAGCTATTTTTAATCAACCTAGTTGCTTGCAGCATAAATATCTAGAGCTTTGACTGATATATCATCCAAGATGCAACGAATTTTCGCAGCTCCTTATTTTTACGGGATCTATTAAATCATTGGAAAGCTGAGGACACAACACATCAGCTATTATTAAATGTCCTCTTACCAGTTGCCTGCAAAAACTTGGTTCAAATACACAAATTCTGTCATTGTAAAAGTTTTGTGTATTCCAAAGTATCTGAAGGTAAACATAAGAGAACGCTTCCTTATTCATTTTTTCAAATAAACAATTGAACAGTTAAAATGAACCTTAAAACACCTGCAAATACAGACCACCTGTCTGTAATGCAGTCATGATGAAGAAAAAATTTTAAAAATACATAACTCTTATTCAAAAATAGGTACAGAATCAAATTTTGTTATGAGCTATGCTTCTACTGTATACTGAGAATTACATACCTTGCAATAAATTAATAAAAACAGTATTTGGGTAAAAATGGGCAGTAATGTGCATCAGGAATAAACATATTTAAAAGAGCATATTAGTCCATTACTCCTTGTAATGTTTTCTGTTTTCCTCTTGGAAACGAATTTCACAGGAAGTGGTTAGGTGTTAAATATAGCTTCCTTATCCACGTAACACAGAAGTGCTAATTCACTGAAGTAACAGTGATAATTGGGTTTTGACCTTATTTATTGTAGAATATGTTGTTGAATATGTCTAAACAAAGGAATTTATGCAAAAATCAATTTCTGTATGTTTGTTGTGTTTGTATGACTAGTTCAAGCAAAAACATTTTATTTAAATGCTAAGAGTTAGCATAAATATTTTCAAGTAATTTTACTAGTATAGATCCAAATTTAATGCTCCTTCTGTTTATTGCAAATAGATGCTGAACATCAATACTGCATAGTTGCAGTTACCTCAAATGGAACATTTAAAATGCAGCGGTTCAATCTATGAAGTATTTCTGGAACTAATCAATAATGAAATGGGAATTTTAAGAGGAGAGTTGACAGCCCTGGTAACTCACAGTTTTATGCATGAATATTTCAGTTTATAAATACAATAATTTGCCAATTTTATTTACAGCATCGCTTCATTTCACTTTCAAATTTCAAAGCTTCTTTCCCAGAATGGTAATAGAATTGCTAAACATTTAAGAACTCTGGACTTATCCTGAGTTTTATAATAACCCAACTCTTTAAAACCTATGTTTTCATCCAGTTCTGTCAGGAAAACGACAGGACAATGTTCTAAAATAGTAATAGAAGATTAAATTACCTGAACTGCAAAGGTAGTTAGAAAGCCTGAAAAATGGCAGAACTACTATATTTCCACTGCAAAAAGAAGAGGGCCATGCAACTGTTAATCAATAGTTCCCTGCAATCTGAAGGCCAGAGTTATGAAGCAGCTCCTCACAGAAATCTTTAACACAGAAATAAGCAGAGAAGGGAGTTGTTTTAGGATGAAAGAGATCCTGAAAAGTCTGTCAACTGGCTGATGAAATTCTAGAAACTAGAATTCAAGGTAGGCTCTGTTACCTGACTGTACAGAGGCTTCTAACTTTTGCTCTTTGCCAAGGAGAGTTTTAATCCTCTTAGGAGTAGATGTCCATACAAAGGACCATGACTTTGTGTTGAGCACAGTGGCACGTTCCAAGAACAAGGACTCTGGGCATTCCTAATACCTGGTATTTTTCCCCAAGATCAAAGCAGACAATAAGCTATGCATCTAATCAGATCAGGACAAAGGTTAAACAACAAACTAAAGACGGACTGGATTAACCTATAGTTCTTAGCTCTTCAGTCTTTTATACTACATTCCTACTCATAGTATCTTCTTCTGATCTGCCCTTTAACAAACAATGTGCATGATCTTGACATGGGCTGGGAAATGACCTTCTTTCACTTCTCCATTGAAGAAGTCTGTTTGCAGGTCCCTTACGAAGAAAAGTCACCAGTGGAGTTCCACCTGGACCTCCACTGGAACTCATGTTGTTCAACTTCATCCAGGAGAAGAGGTAAGGAAATGAAATTATAAAATCTGTGATAGAATTTTTGGAGAATCATGTACTTTAGGTAGTTGATTTGCTTAAAGACCTTACTGGCATGCCAAATTCAATATATTCAATTCAGTATTCAAAGTTCTGCATGAAGGGAAAGAAAAAAGTGCCCATACAGTGATGGGCTCTGAGCTAGTTCTTATTGCTTAGGTATGAGGCATTGAGAGTATAATTTGCAGTTTTATGAAAACATGTCTACTCAGTCCTGACAGTATGACAATACATGGAATTATTAGGCAAAGACTCGTACCCAAAGAGAAAAACATTATTATCCCACTGTATAAATCCATGTTGCATAAGCAACTTAACTATTTGCTTTTTATCCCTCCCTCTGTAAAAAAAACTTGCAGTAAAACTTGAAAAATAAGATAGAAACACAACAAGAACGATCAAAGATGTGGGAGGATTTCCTTAGAAGCAGCTATTAAATGACTGAGATTTTTCAGAATGGAGAAGAGATGACTACAAAGATATGGCAGGAGCTTAACCAAAAAAAAAAAAAATTGTTCATGTTTTCTTATGATATAAAAACTAAACAGAGGGTGTGCACAATGAAGAAAAAAGGTACTTATCCAGAAGTCATTGAATTGTGAGAGTCTGTGAAACACAATGTTGTAGACACTAATTTCACATGGGTCCAAAAAACAATCAAATTTATGAGTGAGGCATCCATCAAGAGCTACCAAGACAAGCAGCCTCTGAGACAAAAATCACTAGAGAAGAAAAACCGAAGGAATTTTACATGCTTTTTCTACTTTTGTAGTCTTCCCTGAGCACTGTTAGAGCCAAGATGCTGGACTAGATGTAGCATTGTTCTAACCTAAAGAAGCTGTTGATACGTATATGTTGTTACGCAAAGCAGACATTAACTCGACACTTCATAAGCACAACCAAAACATTGATCTTTGTTTAGTGACAACTTTTTCTTAAATAGAGTGTTCAGCAAGTTCTAAAACACTATAACTATTCCCTCCAACAAATACGTCTCTACCATCTGTCTAGGTTGAGAAGAATTATAATCATAATGCCAAATGATTTTTTTTTAAAATGATGCTTTCTCCAATCATTTATTAACAGCTGAGTGGCAGCCAGATGAATTTTTTCTATCCCTTCCATCTTTGGCAATCAGTTTCCCTATTCTTATACTAACTAACTATATAGAGAATGCTTTGTGGTTTTCTCCTCATCTAGGTTCTCACTGTTTTGCATCTTTTTTAAACATGTTTTGACATAATACTGCACTACGCATGCCGCTGCTTCATAGCCTTTGTACGGCATCTTCTTTCTTACTAGGGCCAAAATTGCATTTCCATATAAATCACTTGGTAACCTACTTAACATAAGATTTGATACTCTGAGAGCATGATCGGTTTAGAAAACTGGCTTGAGAATCTGTTGACAGTTTAATTTTGTATACAACACAACAACAGGGATATTTTTTTAGTCTGTTTCCTTATTTCCTTTGGTAGAAAATGTTAAGTTGGGGGTTGGGGGAGGGAAGAGTGGGGGTTTGTGTGGGTGCTTTTTTAAATCCCAAAGCATCTAAAATACATTTGGATGATTGCACACATGTTTTTAGGTCGTATATAAAACACAGAATAGTCATCCAACTAAATTAGGGCTCCAGTGATCAGAGGGAGTGGAATTAGCATGTCATCAAATATATGCAACCCAAGCATACATAAATGTTCCTACTGAATTCAGCTCGCATGTGTCTTTCTAACAAATACATAAATGATTATTATATGCAATTATGAGATGTTGGTTTTAGAGCAGTCAGAGAGCCAGGAGTGACGAGGAGCAAGAAGCATCACAGTTTTGATATCATTATCCTAGACCATAAAAACAGCTTTGACAGACTGAAGCATTTGATATTTTTTCCTCCCCTAACAATACAGTTGTCAACATTTATATGGAGTTGTAGCAGCTTAAATTCTGGGGTGCCACATTCTTTAACTCTATACACATCCAAATATTTTAGCAGTGGCAGCATATGGGATGCTACTTACAAACGAGAGATCTGTAGTAAATGCTTGATGACAAGAGATCAAGACTTACTGAAATTACAGAAAAGAAAAAAAAGTTGTCAGGACAGAATCCTTTTACCTAAGCATTAGACTAATAAGATTATTAGATGTGTTAGAGAATAATATTTTGCCTTTAAAAACACTTCATATATTTTTCTTTAAGTAAATGTTTTTTTCAAAGCTTTTTAGATTACAGTGTTGATCACAAAAACAATCCCCTCTGCCCCCAAAATGTTAAGCCTAAAAGATATCTTCTAAGGATTTTTTTTAAAAAATAAGTATTTCCACTGGCTATCTAATAAATCACTAATTTTGATAAAACAAAAACATTTTTGTCGATAATTAGTGTGTTTTGTTAAGGGCTGGCAGTATAGTAATTTTTTTGTCTTTCTGAAGTTAGAAATCAACTTTTTATTATATTAAGCTTTAAAAAAATTTTTGAAAACAGAAATAGTGTATTTGTCATATTTAACTAATATTGTAATTGTCCTACCCTCTCCAAACTTCATAGCTTTAGATCTTTAGAATGAGCTGAGCATTGAAAACTTACTAGAGAGATTATTTTGATTTAGAACCAAGCCTCTCCTCCCTGTAGTTCAAAGTAGTTCAAGAGATGCAAGCCAGTAGGATAGATACACATTTCTGCTCAGAAATCCCACTCGTGCTCTGAATTTCTGCCTCTTATTCCATGGCATCCTTCAGCATATGGGTCAAGAGCACTTACATGAGCACAACTTCTGCATTTAATTAATCCTTGTTGACTTGGGAATGAGGAGGGAAAGAAAAAACAAGGCCTAAAAACATTAACTAGGAAGAAACTAAACAGAAATTATGTTAAGCTAAAAAACTAACTAAATAAAACTGATGCAGAATATATGATAAATAGGACAAAGACACAAAGACTGAAGACGGCGAAAGCACACCACCAACTATGAAGTTCATTGCAATTGCTACAGTTTGAGCGTCCTTGTAAAAAATGCAGACATAATAGGAAGAGTGTAACAAGTGATAACTTGGATGTCCTCCTCTGGCCCATTACACATCTGCTTATGCTATTTTTCCTTTGGGAAGTTTAAAATGGAAAAGACATGCCCAAGGGAGTCACCAAGCACGGAACTCTCCCAATCCTTTCCAATACTTCCACACTTTCCCCCGGTCAGGGCTCTGCAGCAACTTTAGAGTCCAGTAGTGTGGAACTGGCCAGAAGGCGCTCTCAAATCTGAGGTACAGAGGGCATTTTCAAATAGGAACTGAAAGTCTTAAGCGGACGCCTTAAAAAGCACTCATCAGATTATACAATACACCTAAACACCTTATCTAAGGTACATATGTTATTTGTACACGTCTGTGTACAGCACACAAAAAAATAACCCAACTATTTTCCTTTTATAAAATAAGAATAAAACCAAACAAAACAAAAAAACCCCAAAAGAAAACCAAAAAACACAAAAGGGTAGGAAATTTCGTATCGTTATTGAAGCATACAATTTAGGATGTCAAGATAAATCACTTCATTTATTTTTATTTAAAATGTAGGATGTCTATAATTTTGTAATTAAAAATTAATTTATCCACATTTTCTTTTAAATTTTCTATAAGATATTTAGATCCAAATATTCCATTCACCATTTATTTCAGTTGGCCAAAAATAGTGTCTTATTGCCAACAGCATATATGGATGTGCTAGGAAAGTTGTAAACTGTGAAAAGATAAAACTTTCCAAAACACACTACTAAAATACAATATTAAAGAGGGGGGGGAAAAATACCAAACTCAAAAGGTATGGACAAATACTATAGTAAAACTTGAAATTGTGCTATTATGTTTTGGAAATGAAGTTAGTAATGAAACTTCCTGAAATAAGAACACTTGGCCAGAACGTAATTCACCATGGACAATGTAGTGAACTAAGGGGTTTCTTCTGCAATATATTTCTTTGCAATGGAGACATTTTTGAGCTAATTTTTCCTTATTGTACGTAACATACAATACAACATACAACAAAGATATTTGAGGGCATTCAATGAAAAAAAACTTCCCCAATATATAGTAATACACTTTTCTATAACATTAAGGTCTACAGAAAATCTCACAAGCCTTGCAAAATTGGAATGAATTTTTTTTTTTATTAGCCCCATTTAGAGTTTTTCCAAGTACTTTCATATAATCTGGGTGCAAATCTGTGTCTTCAAATTCACTTTTCATAGTGTAAACATCAGATACCTGGATTTCTTAAATGTATCTCAGGAACTACTAAAAGCCTTTTAAAATCTTCTGATTGTAAAATTTTCCTATTTTTATTAACCCAGATGTGAGAACAAAACCAAAGCAAGCAGGGTAGATGAGTTATCAAAAAAAAAAAAAAAAAAAAAAAGAAAATTCCCAACCTAAAAGCCCAACAGCCCTCTTTTGTGAAACCTTGTTCCCTTGCACTCCAGAGTAGGCCGAGAGGTATAAAGATGAAACAACATGTTCTAATTTTTTTAATAAAATTACTTACTAATGCTTTTCTAGAGTGAAAATTAGTGCTTGATATTTAAGAATCACCAGTAAACTCAACCTTGTATGGAGCATAAAGCAATACAAAGCAGCTCAAAACATCCTCCAAAGAAATTGACTCTTGGATAGAAAGGCATCGTATTCTTCCAGGCTTCATCTGAAATACTTAAGTTTCCTTAGTGATCAAAATGGTCCCCTTTTGATGACTTCAGGCAATGAATTAGAACCACATTTTCTCTCAATTTTTTTCTATTTCTGAAGTGCAACTGAGAAATGACTGCTGTGTTACAGCAAAGTTCCCTCAGATTTCAAGTTAGCAGTGTTTCTGATAGTTTTTTTTAATTTTGAAGATGTTTTATTATTTAAATTTAATGCTGAACTAATAAACCGTCTACTTTGACATGCAGTAATAGTCTCCTTTAATAAATGGATTTTAAATTGCTGCATCCAGCTGGAGGGGGGAAGGATAAAAACAAAACAATTTAGGCACATAAGGAAATACCTGAGATGCGGTTTTGAACATTTCACCCATTTCTTAAATTCAGGCTAATATACTCGTGTTTTTGTAAGAGGAAAAGGATTTCTCTATGCTGTTTCCTAAAGAAGTCAAATACGAAATATGATTTCAGTTCTTTTTAAAGGAAAGATAACTTATATAGTGATGCAATATAACGATAATATTGAACATTTTTTTAGAAATTACACTTAATATTTATTGTTGGCTAACAAGTGTTTACAGCCAGTTACTCTGGAAGTTGAAATCGGTGAGCAATTTTAACTACAAAATCCAGATAAAGAGGTAATGCTATGGGTGCAAAGGAAACAAATAATGCAATGGTTATTGAGGCTTTCTTACTAAATAATATTTTATGAGCCTATTAATATTCTTTGTAGTTCCAGAAGAGTAATTCTGTCTTGAAGTAGAGATACTTAATGTTCTTGCTTGTGGATTAACTAGTGATTTTCTCCTTTAATGCACAGTCATTACTCCTCATGTTCTGATAGTATTTTCTCTTTCCTTTATTTTTTTGTTCCCGTTACAGAGAAAGAGTGCTTCCTTTAAATTTTTTAATAAATTGTGATTATGCATTATTATTTTATATTTTCCTTGAATTGTTTCTTACAATATCTAGATAAAGGTATCTGTGGATGTTGGAACATCATCCTAATCCTAGAGGTACACGGCTTTGCATACTGTAACTCACCGTAGATAACCGATTCCCGAGAAACAACTAATAGATTAATTACTGGGGAACTTTACTAACCACAACCAGATATTTATAATTGATTGCTACTTATTTCTTTCTTCACCATTCTGTGTCATTCTCCATAGCACTGAAAAAAGCTCACTGAAAGGCATATAACATTTCATTCTCAGGCATTTTGAGCCAATAATATTATGCAAGTCAATCTCTACCAATCCTTTTATCTGAAAGTAAGGGTTTTGGTTCTAATCTTCATCCTCTGCAACCTCATATTTCACAGTGCTATCTCTAGCAATCTTCATCACTGAACTGAGAAAAAGCTTCCAGGTAAACGCGCTAATGGGATCACAAGTCAGCAGAACTCAAAGTTCATAAACAAAATCTGATTTCCTCAACCTTTCCCGATAGCCAAAGACTTTGTGAAACATTTGTTTCATCTACTCATGCAAACCTAACCTGGCCTTAAATTTGTTACTTGACTCCCCCAAAACATGAAGAAAAAAAAACTTTGGCACCTAGGCTTAGCAAAAGGTCAAATTCTAAATTGACAGAACCGCAACTCATTTATTTAGCAACACAATGCCACCATGTTCTATTAGTACTCCGTTTCTAGATACCTGGCATTAGAAAACAACAGCTTATTCACATTTAAATATGATTGGTTCATTTTGATACTTCTTCAATTACCCAAGTCAGTGCAAACATTCTCTGGCCTAGGAAAGACAGCATCAGGGCTACATAAAATGATGAATATCATACTTCAGAGCTTTATGACAAGCATATACAATATCTGATTTTGCAGTACCTTGATAAAATCTTTCATTTTCTGTTTATGCAGAAGGAAGGCAAACATAAGGCAAAATTTCAAAAGAATAAAAAACTTAAGCTACATGATACTATTTAAGTATTATCAAGTATTTTGAATGTATGCTATAAATAATGTAAGTTAAAATCAATTATCTCCTGCATTGATCCAGATCTGAACAGGCAAAATACACCAAGAGCTTGGCATTTCCCACAGGACGTCTGCACTGTCAACAGCAACACTTAAGATTTTTTTTTTTTTAGGGGTCCTTTTTACTCAAAGACCTTTTTTTAATTAAAAAATTAAACCATTTCCAAAAAAATAAATACCACAAAAAAAAAAAAAAACCACACACACCACAAAAAAAACCCCCACACACACCACAAAAAAACCACCCCACAAAAAAAAAAAAACACCCCCCACACACACCACAAGAAAACCCCACACACACACCACAAAAAACCGCCCCCACACACCACAAAAAAAACCCCCACACACACCACAAAAAAAAACCCCACACACACCACAAAAAAAAACCCACACACAGTCTTACTGGGGAACCACCTGTAATAATAATAATATACATTTATTATCATTTGGAAACCACTTGGCATCAAAATGAATTGATTATGACTTAGTGGCATGTGAGAAATTTCAGTCACACTACTTCAATCCATGAAATAATATTTCATGCCTAAATATTTACTTGTTTGAAATGATCAGTTTAAAATTCTGCCCACTCAACAGAAGAGGTTGTATTTTTTTCTAGCTGAGACTCTGTAAATTGAAAAATACATGTAGCACAGGTAGGAATTTGAAAGATAGATTAGGTTGAGCAGAAAAATATTACTACTAAGTCCAATAGCTCCTACTCACTATGATGTTAACTGGTATTTTCAGAGGTTAGAGCTGAAATATAATACCCTCTGGAACAATCTGATACATGCTAGTTGTTGCTGAAAAGGAATTAATGGTAACAGGAGACAGAATAATAGCTCTTCCTCCTTCAGAAATATCTTTCCTCTACTATTTGTTAACCTGTTTTACTATTGAAAACTTACCATAGTTATAAAGCTCTGATTCAGATTCCACATTAAATATAATACTTGGGACCTCATACTGAAGTCATTGGAAGTAAAAATTCAGTAAGTATTTTTTGAGTTACACTTTGTGGACTCAAGGATAACCTATTGAAGCCTCATTTACTTCAATGAATAATTCAGTACAGATTTTATATTTAGATTTGTTGTTTGTTAAATTCTGGTCTATTTTGCTTTGGAAATAAACATACACATTTCAAAAAAGGACTTTTGAACATGTGCCTGTAATAACTGCATTTGGGCAATTAAAATAGAAGATATCATAACGAAAGCAGTGATGTTTTAGAACAATTTTTGAGGACTGAGAGAATCTAATAAGTAAGCAAATGCGATCATAACGAACCCTGTATTTATGGGGAATTCTTGCTGCTTGCCTTTCCACGTGACACAACAAAGCACTAGGTCTGAATCATATCAGGCACTGGCCTCACATTTCCTCTTAAAAGGTAAGTCTGAAGACAAGTTGTGTAATTTCAGACCAGATCAACTGCGGTAATAGCTGCTGTTACTATGGCTTTATATATGATTTCATGCAAATACCTCAGCAATATGGAGTGCGTGAAATCTGAATCTGGTATCTGTGACCTGAACAGCATTTCAAACCTGAAGGTACTTTTAAATCTATAAAGCAATAGCATGTACAGTAACGATATACATGATGCTGAATAACAGCTGCATGACAGAATATTGTTAATAGTGTTGAGTAGTACATGAAAGTGGAAGTAGTTCCAGTGAAACTATAAAGCATCACTAATTGAAGAAGGGACTATTAAATTAGGTCATGTTTTGTTTTGGATAGATAATTCTAACATTTTCTTGCACATCTATGTGAGGGCCTTCCATGGCCTCTCTTTTGAGCGTAGGATAACATCAAAAATAGTTCTGCACTAACAATAGAAAACAATTCTGAAAGATATTGCTATTTTTTCTTCATTTTATGCAAGATGTCAATTGTTACATAAACCATTTAGTTCTATTATTTACAATAAACTTGTTACTTGTATTCAATGTACTCAATCTGTTCTATTCATAAACGTCTAAATTAGTGTCAGTCTTTCTACTGCAATCGCAAAGGGAAGTGCCTACATATACATCTGCATGTGCTGAGTGATCAAACAGAATAATTTATTACTATTTACTTGCTTGTGGTATGCCTTGAGGTTTTGCAACCCACCATGAAGGCCACCTGAAGTACCTGCTTTGAAATTTCATTTTTCAGAGGAGGAAAACACATAAGATTATTTATTTTAGAAAAGAGCACTAGAAGACAAACAAAAAGAGACAGCATTTACAGCAAACACAGAATTATCTTGATACCAGAGAAGACATTACAGAAAAAAAGAAAATCCTTAAAAACTAAAGGAACCACACTGGCTGAGTTTTAGTTTACAGAAGATAAAGCTTTCAAGAATCTGTGTTTCCCCTTTCTAGCTTATGTTTGGCTCCATCATCTTAGGCTTTCAGCCACTCTTTCAGAAAAATTTAAATATATTTCTCCCTAAGAAAACCTTTGCTGATAGAAAATCCTCTAGCTTGGGGCTGGCTGGGTCACTTTTGGAATAGAATTTTACATGAATTCTATGTCAAAGCAGCAGATGCCTGAACCAGCTGACTCCTTCAGGCCCAAGCTCCCAAAACATAGCTAGATCTAAATGTTCTATTTGATCATCTTATACTAATGGAAATAATTTTTCAGCCTCCTCTTTGCATACACTATTGATCTAGATAAATTGTTATGGCACCTAGTAGACAGATACCTAGTAAGACAGATGTTATAGCACCAAAAAATCCCACTCACAGTACGAGTGAAAACTACCAATATCCAGAAAGTCACATCAGTCTTCCTAGTATGTAAACCACTACAGAAGCCAGTAAGCGTCTTCATCTGGTTGTAACATTTTATGAACCTGGACTTGGCACAAACCTCCAAGGCAGAGAGCACCCTCTCGAGCGTTTTTCTTTTTTTACTGTCTCAGCATCTGACCTTCTGAAGGGGGAAAGGGATTTTTATCCCACTGTAAACAGAACAACCAAATGCGAATAACTGTATACTTTGAACTCATTTTGTCAGATAAAATACAACTGTTAAAAGTAATTCACAGAATACAAGCAAGCATGTATATGTATGTATTTATGTGCTTGTTAATACGTTTAAAACAGGCAATGATTATTCTTTGCCCTTAAGGTGATTTATTTTATACCACTAGAGAAGAAAAAAAAAAAAAAAAGAATTGCTGTTATCTGTGGGGAACTCTTCATAAACCAGTACAATCTACAGTCATGTTTGATATTGAATTTATAATCTTTAGATGACAGTCAAATTTCTAATTATGCCAATGAAAAAAAAAATACAACCTGCAAATTCTAATGAAACAGTACTGATAATTAATCCCACAGATATGCATTCATATTTAAATAAAATGTAATTGCCTAATCCTTTAAAAAGAAACCACTTTAAGGGCGTAGGTTGCTCAATAGCATGAAGATGGCTTTTAATCCGATCCAGCTGCATTCAAAATCTTATCCAAGTGTTTTTAAATACCATTTGAAATCACAGCTACAAATGTGCATGCTAGTTGTATGCTTGATTATTACTATCCCCTTTTTCGGCTCAGGCTGATGACACAATTATCCCTAATACCCTCTTTCGGCCCTTTTCCAGCCTTCCTATTTTTTTCAAAGGTTCCTCTATGCAGCCCAGAATCATAGAATAGTTTGGGCTGGAAGGGACCTTTATAGGTCATGTAGTCCAGCCCCCCTGCAATGAGCATGATCCTGCGCCGAGTAGAGGATGTTGATGAACAATTACATCTAGAAAGTGAGAGCTGTTTAATCATCACCAAATTCAAATACGTCTTAAAAGTATATTTTCTTTTCTATAGTATATTTTAGCAGCTTTATGTAAACTGGCTTAAAAAGTGCCCTTAGGGAATTGTCATATATAAAAACTGTGGTGCTGTGACCCATATCACCCCTCCCCTACCTCTACCACCTAGTCCTAGCACTTCAGCGCTCACCCGACTTTGTCTTAACAAACAGGGCATTAGAAGTGATTCCCTTCTATGCTCTTTCTTCCACTCTCTCTCCATACTTAAAAAAGCAACTCAGAGTTACAGAAATAAAGAAAAAAAAAAAAAAAAAAAAACACCACACCACAACCCAACCCTTTGAATTCTGTGCAGCAGTTTTGAATAGGATCCATTTCTCCAGCACTGCAAACCCTTTTTTTCTCCACTGCCCTTCTGAGTGAATAAATGTCAGTCACTCTTGTTCCGGCAGTTGGACAAACTTTAATGAGGAGAGTTCAACAGTTCTCAAATCCACCACTCCACTGTTATTAGGGATGGAAGCAAACTCTCTAGGAGTAGCAGGTATTAAATTGAGATTAGGTTCTAAATGTAGATGACAAAGTTGGAGATAAAAGAATGAAAAAACAGAGACAAACACACTTTCAAGCTCAACGGACAGAAGACCATGTGAGTGGTCAAAAATTCTACAATATTTTTTTACTTAAAATAACAGTTATGTCTTTTAAACATCTTTAAATAACAAAAAGACTATAATATTTTAGAAGATGATCTGCTGCAAATACTATTACTCACTTATAGTCTTTCACTCATGACATAGTTATGACAAGTGTTTGTAAAAAAATCCTTCCTAATTTCATTTCAATTTGTTCTACAAGTTTGGAAGTGTCCAAGCTGCTGAAAAATAATCTTTTCCATAATGTACAAATTTATAATTTCAAAATTATAATATATAATTATAACATAACATAATTATAACTTTGGAATGCAAAATTTAAATGATTAAATACTTAAAGAAAACTCTGGAAAAATGTCAGTTTTATTTCTGTTTGGAATAAATATTTCCAACATTCTTATTTTACTTTATTGAAGAAAATGTTTCATTGTATCATAGGCTGATGCTTAAATGAGGAGATACTTGTGTGTGGAATGGTGTTTTGAAGATGTGGAGTGCTTCTAGCCTGTATTACATGGATCTGGTTCCCCGACTGTATTAGTTCTCTGTATCCTGGTAAATCCAGACTTGCTGATACTGGTTACAGGTCACAGGCTTTGCCTTAACCAAACAACACAAGCCCCTGCAGTGGGGCACAGTCGCACTCGCTTTGCCTGGGTTAGGCTTGGCTTGTGTGGAGAGCTTGGCTCCAACCTGTTTAGCCTTGAGAGCAGTAGATGAATGACCACGTGGCTATCGTTTAATTTGTTTTGGTTTTGCTGAGTCTAGTATACTTTTACAGCATCATGTAATTTTTGTTAATGCTGTTGACGCAGGTCAGTATGACTGAATTCAAACTCTCTTGAGAACAAAGGCAATGGAACCTCAAATTTAATCAAATCTTTTTCAAGATAATTTGTTTTGCCTTAATTCCACAGTCCTTTGGCCTGTTGGGCACACAATGGACAATGAATCTAGGTTTCATTTTTAAACAACATAATGAATATGTAGACAATATGTTAAAAGAACCTCACATAGAAGAGGGAATCTTGCTATAGAAAGCATCTTCCAATATACCCTTATAGTTTTAAATAGGGTCTTCTCCACTACTCTACTGCAACAACGAAATAATTCCTAACTTTATGTAATCTAATATTTCCGTTACCATTCATATTAAGGCAATGCTTAACGTAACATATGCAAATTATCTTCATCATTCAGAAGTCCATTAAAAATATACAACAAAAAGGTATCCTTATGTCTGGAGTTCTACAACTACATAAAACAGTCCCTCAGAGGCACATCAAAGTCCTATTTGGAAGCACAATGTTGTGGTTTCATTAACACATGGTTTCAGTGTTTGCAATCAGCATGCTAACACCTTTAAATACATCTTTAACCTTCTCAAATTGCTATATATCCTTCCATATTTATTTCCACATCTATGCATATAACCAAGATCTACACGTACAACATCTAGACATAAAATCTTAGATAATACATAGGTAAGGTTCTATAGATGCTATATAATTCTGTATGTTTTGGTAAGTCAGACTTGTATCATAACTTTTAATAATGAAATTAAGGTATTTCCTAGTGTTTTGCTGGTACAGATGAATCAATCGATCTCACTGCCACAAAGGCCTAACATCCCCCATTCTCTCCTCCCCTTATTTCTTGGCTACACTCTCACTTTTGCATGAGTTATGGTCTGACTCTTCACTTTTTCAATTCAGGTCACTCAACTAGCAGAAAATAAGCAGAATTGGGAGGGTGAATATTTTTCTGCTGATATAGTAAGTGACTCAGAGGACAGACCATAAGTGTCAGGAGCTGCAAGAAAGGCAGTCGGATAACGTCAGGAAGCAGGATCAAGCTTTTTCTAGGAACAGTAAGCCATTAGTTCAGCTAAGCAGTATCACAAAATCACACTTTCTGAAAGCCTTTCAGGGAAATAAAAATAATCAGCTAAGCAGTATCACAAAAATCACATTTTCTGAAAGCCTTTCAGGGAAATAAAAATAAATACAATAAGCAAAACTAGGCAACTTTATGGCAGTCTTTCTTGATAATTAATTTCATGTAGCGCTTTTTTTTTTCCTAATATCCCTTCATTGCTTTTTTGTTTTAAACTCTGCAAGTAATTTTGGATCTTTATTCCTTTGACATTATCGGAAGCGGCTGAGAGCTGTCAGCTGTCCAAAGATAAGTACAAGAAGACTAAAGCAACAGGCTGTAATGACTCAAAATGAACACACCTTAATGTACTAGCCAAGGCATAATCAAACTATAATTACAGGAAGAGCTGAGCACAAACTTCATCTGCTATCCTGCCAAGCTGCTGAACACATAGCAATAGCTGTTGAAACTAAAGTCAGATTTCAAGATTCAGTCTTAGATTTGAGGTATATAAGAGTGAAAATCATCAGTTCTGACCTGGGTATAACAAAGTATATGGGTATATCTTATATAGCATACCACACGAAAGCTCTTTCTGCTACTCGCTACCATGTTGACCTATACCCAGTGGTCTGGTCAAGGTGTTCGTACATACTACACAGTCACCTTTGGTATTCAGAGAACAAATATCTGGCAAAACTACACTACAAATCTGTATCTCACCCCAAGTCCAGTGAAGACATAAAGCACCTAACAGAAGTGGTAGTGGTACATTTGTTGCAGGGTTTGTCTGAAACGGTCTTATCAGCACTCAAATACAGGGTGTAAGGAAGTGTTCTAGCTTTCTCGGTTCAATTCATTATATCCTGAATGCACTAGTTCCCACTTGTGTGCAACACAGACTTATCAGTGTACACCAGCATTAAGAAAGATTACCTACAAATTCTCCGTTACCAAAATTCCTCAGAAATCTGGACACTAATGGATCTCTTACTGATTTCTGCTAAGAAGTTCTCTACTTTATCATGACTTGTAAATTGTTTAAGTATAGCACCAGAAAGTAACAAGGTTTAAAAATTTTTAAAATTACCATTTTAGAAAAACAAAGCAAGAGGGAGAAAATAAAACTGTAAGAATAGGTTAATCTTTGTACTTACGAAAAGCTCTATAGAATTCTTCAAGAGCTAGGTGCTTGTCACTATTATAATCATCATATTTCAGCAAATCGAACAGAGAGCAGTCAGACAGATCCTTGCCAAGCTCATCCCGTTTTATTACCTGACAAGAAAATTATAACCATGAAATTACATTTGAGCTCTTAGAGTTCTCTGGAATAATTAATTGTTTCTAATAATCATTTAATAGATCATTTTAAAGTTGCTGTGGGGCAATGAACTGCAACTGTGTAAAGTCAGGGATATTCAGTTACTCTGTAATTATTTATTGCGGTTTTAAAAGTTAATACCCTTTAGGACAGACTCACTGAGATTACACACAAGTTTTTAGAATATATAGAGAATATATATAATGGGGCTAGACAGAAGCACTATAAAGACTGTGAATGTAAAGCTGATTTTACTTTACATGCATAGGAATGGTAATTAAGAAGCATGCAAACATACTTGAGATAGTAATTTCCTGAATACACATAACAATGTCTTTTTCCTCTCAGTCTAAGTCCTAACCACAAGAAACAAATACAGACATTTTCAAAAATAACTGAAATAAACTCCTATTACTCTACTAATTGTATCAACTTCTTACAAGCTTTTGACAAGCCTATTATCTTCCCAAAGACCTGTTATAAAAGTAGCTGACCTGAAAAGGCTCCTGTGTTTCTCAATTAGGGCACATAAACTTTGTAAATAGATCATAATTAATAGCTATTAGATTTTAACACCAGTGAACTTGTCCCAGAGAAATATTCTTTAATTTGTGCACCGTTTCATTTTGGTTTAAAGTTTCTATATGGTGTAGTCATCTACCTCGATTCCATCCATGGAATTTTTAAGATGTTGAGAACCACAAGTATTCAGAATTGTCATTTTACATAGCACGTATTAAAAACACTATCACATAACTGAAAGAACCAAATCTAATGCAACTCCTAGTGATAATGTTGCAGAGTTTAAAGTTTTGTACCAGGCACAGGGGAAAAGACCAAAACAAGCAAACAAAAACAAAAAACCCCACACTGTAGTTAATTCTTTTGTAAAATAATTACTCTTCTTACCCTCTACCTGTCTCACTGAAGTAACTGTGAAACCATTACATTTGTATTATCATATGATAATTCCTGAAAAACAGGGAATACAGAGGCTCTTGTGTTTCAGTTGCTTTGCTAAGGAATCCACAGGAATAGAAAGGAATGCATTCAGTTATTATTCATGTAAACAGAAAATTTCTAAACAGATAATAGAGAATAAAAGGATCATTAGAGTAAAGAGAAAGGACACAAACATTTTATCCTACCAGAAGTAATCCTCTATATATTAATACAAAAGCATTATAAAAGATAATAACCTTGTTAGCGCATTAGAAAGTATGAAAACCATTCACAAAGATAAGAAAAATCACCACAAAACCAGCTTTAGCTATTATTAAAGATCCACACCACGCTACCTGAATAATAGTGCTAGCTACTTCTCATACTAAAAGCCTGTTTATGAAGTTCATATTAAACTGAATTAAGAAAAAATGAAATTGTGTAGATCTTAGAGCTGGTACATAAAGGACAAAAGTGTAGCCTGGGAAAAATTAATAACCCTAAGCCCATTGTAGTTATACAAGTAGTACTACAGATATAACGGTGTGTACTGAAAACTTCACTTTAGAAGAAATCTCTTGAGATTTCAAGGCCATGAAATGTGCTTAAAATCACAGCTGGTTCATGAAAAATGAACATTTGCATTGAGCAGCATTGTTCCTTTGCTTCTTTTTCATAAAAGGTGGTCTGGAAGAGTTTAAAACATTTGTTTCCACTAGCTTCAATTCTACAAACAAGGATTAAACTTTACACCTAAGGTGAAGCAATAAAACCTTTGTTAAAGCCCACCACCACCTCCCACTATAGTACCATATTTTTAATTGCGTATTAGTGTTCTCAGCTTCAATCCTTTGAGTTGAAAACTGTCTGATGATGCTTTTCATTTCTATTTGGTCAATCTTATTTAAAACAGAAATAGTAATAACGAAAAAAAAAATTAGCCAGAATGACTGAAATATTTCCAAGAATGGACAGCTATGATTTTTTTTCCTGGCAATTACTTAATTTTCATCTTCAGTAAAACCAGTAATTTTGATCACAGATGTAAGATGCAATGCTTGTTTATATATAGATACCTTCATGCTCATTATATACTTTGGGGTTCTTTGGAAAATTCATTCAGTTTTGATAAATATATAAATCCTCCAAAGATGTCCGTGAGGACAGATTTTGGAGGTACAGAAGTGATTACTAATCATGATTAATCTTAATTATCTGTGAATTTGCTGCTAAAAGAGCTGTTCCAATTTTTTATCCAATGGCAATTCTCTTGGGCTGGATCTAGCTATCTCCCAACTCTGTGTGCAGCCTACGAGCAGATCTGATCAACTCTGTGAGCAAAAGCAAAACTAATCTTCGCAGACATTTTGATTGTTTGGGTGGTTGGCTTTTTTCTCTTGAAGGGGTGGGGACTACTGCTCTGCCACAAGAGGTACTACTCAGAACAGGCATTAGCATTTGGATTTTGACAAATTACCTGTTAGATTACCTACAGTTAGATCAGATCAACTGTGATAGGAAATTATAACCTACGTGAGACTCTAGCGAAGCAAACCTGACTACTTACCAAGCCATTTGCCAACAGAGAAGTCGTTTAGCAGCTTACGTTAGCATCAAGTGCTTTAAAACTGTCAGGATCAAACTCCCCGTTCACAAGAGCCCCTAACTTGTGGGCTGAGGGGACCTTTCTTTTATTGACATGACTTTTTAATAGATCTTCGTGTACCAGTGAAATTCCGTAAGGTGGGACATATAACGACACAGCACAAATATTCAAACAGGGCAAGAAAAATTGTCAGTATCAGTTCGAGAAATACAAAAGCAGCTATGAATATTTTTTGTGTTTCTAAATTCTGTCACGATGTGATGTTTTAACACCATCTTCTAGGAAATACAGCCTGTCAGACACCCCATTTTTCATCTTCTTTTACTTATGTAAGTGATCTAATTTACAAAAGCAGCCTGCTAAACCTAATAGGTTCTTGTAGGTATTTTAAATTTCACACCCTACATCATTACAAGAGAAAAATAATACTATGCAGTATGAGTAAGGCACATACTGCCTGAATAATAATGTCAGTAATC
Source organism: Podiceps cristatus (assembly GCA_000699545.1). Lineage (NCBI taxonomy): Eukaryota > Metazoa > Chordata > Aves > Podicipediformes > Podicipedidae > Podiceps > Podiceps cristatus. The sequence goes on from KL256217.1 coordinate 44,586, forward strand.
GTGAAAACTACGAAAACAGGTGTCAGTAGGAAATCATCAATGGCTGAAACAATCCAGTGGGATTTTGAAAGTCTGTGGCCTCATCCCAATCTTTTTTGGTAATTTAAAAAGAAAATTGACAGACATCATATACTGTTGAGGTGACTAATAATGGGGACAGGGCAGCATATGGAATGAAATGGTTCACATGGTTGGCTGTTTTCAGGAAAAGGATCTGTGTTTTCATAGAGCCAAATGTTAGGTCATACATCTAAAAATAAGAACCTAGACCACACCTTAATGAGGATAAATGAGCCCTGGAAAGCATTTTATCTGAAAAGGAGGCAGGGTTTGCTGCGGATAAGCCTCAAATTCCAGGATCATTCTGCAGCCTAAGGAAGCAGTATGATCTTTGGACAAGGTAACTGGTGGGAGAAAGGCAATGTTGGGTCTGATATTGAAACACAACACTCAAGTTTTGATTTGCACACATTAAAATTTAATGTTAAGAAACTAGAAGGGAACTTTACAAGTTAGAAAGGATCCATAAAAGTAATTGGAAGCCTGTTAAAGACATTTTACATTGAGAGAGCTGAGGGGAAAAAAGAAAAAAAAAAAAAAAAAAAAAAAAAAAAAAAAATAAATATTTAAAGGTTGGGGGGGGGGGTGGTTTTTTGTTTTGTTTTGGGATTTTGGGGGGGGTTGTGGGATTTTTTTGTTTGGGGGTTTTTTTTTGTCATTTTTAAAATTTTTGTTTGTTTGTTTAAAGGTGGGCTAAGAATTGACCATGTCACATTTCATAGGTTTTTTCACAGGGGAAAAAAACTAAATATGGATGCTTCAATTTGGCAAACAAAAGTTAGTAAGACAGATAAAATGAATAATACATCTGAAACCAAAAAAGAAAAGCTACAGGAACATTTAACCTTGAATCCTGGAATTCAAGTTCTCCTTGATGTTTTTAAACCAAGGATGCACGCTTCCTTATAGATATTTTTTGCTTCAGCCAAAAGCAAGACATTACATTTTCTTTTAAAGTGTACGACAATGAGAATAAAATTTCATGTTTATGATACACAAGTTAGATGAGCTGATACAGAGCTGAGATGTGTATCATGTAACAGTGTGCCTTAAGTTTTAAATCCTATTAATCTCTGTCCACAGATGAGAGAAGAGCAACATTCAAAGAAACTGATTTTTGAGCCAATGCTTTAAATCCAGCCTGTCACTCCATAGTTAAACTAAACAGAGAGTAATTAGTTAGGGAGGCAGGACAGAAACAGGAAAATTTTTTAGTAAGCTAGAAACAAAATTCTTATTATAAAGTTTAAAGGCTGATTAATATAATCTGCAGAGTTTTATGATTGTGCCACATAAATCATACATGGGATTATTTGATTTCAGACTTCTGAGTTGAAAATTCATACCAGAGAATGTTCACAAATATTTATGCTCACGAATTTTACCTTACATTTCCACAAAGACAGAGAAGTATTTACTTTCCATATTGTGAACAGGTAAAAGGTAAAACATAAAGCAAAACTGCTGCTCTGTTTATGGCTCATTGTGAAAACCCATAAATACTGAAAACTTAGAAACTTATCTAAATTTTCAAATTAAATATGGCTTTTCTAAACTGCAAACCTTATCCTTGAGAACTGAATGCTCTTTTAAACATGGAGGAGGGATTTGTATTATTTGGAAAAATATTGCATTTTTTAAAGATACAGCAAACAATTACTTATTTCCCAAGAAACAACATCCTGCTAGCTAAGTTCAAAACCACTCAGTAATTTTAGGAGACTAGGAAAGGTAATCTGATTAAAAATGACAAACTGCTTGTCAGAATAGATTATTTCATTCATTTCAATTTGATTTCTGACAGCCAAAATGGAAAGTTTGCAGGTGGGATTAGTCAGCCTTTTGGTAAAGGCTGTTATTTCTGATCTTTATTAGTCAGCCTTACCAAAAATTTTGTCAGTCGGTTGTTTTTTGCTTGCCTGTGATTGATGGTCTCTATGTACTTCCCCAAAGAAAATGCTACAGAAATACAACTACAAATGAACACTTCCTTTACAGTGCATATGATGGTTCATTAATGTGAACTTCATCTTTCCTAAAAGCAAATATCTCATCACAACAGTATCACTCAGTGCTTGATCAAGTACATCAAACCCCAAACACCATGGGAACTGTGCTCCAAATGAATTCTGACTCCACAAGGGGGTTCAATTACCTTGGTTCCGCCATTTTCCACAGCATTTTAACTTTGTGGAAATTGATCATTTATTAAATCACATTAATAATAAAGGTTGATAAATCATTCCTTTAACTTCAAATATCAGCTGGCATAAGGTGCAATAGCATTATCATTAATGCAGAAATAAACCCAGAAGTTAAATTATTTTTTTTCTTTCAGATCTCAGTGGCATAAGACAGGTAACACGCTTTAGGAATCTTAATCTTTAAAGGAAAAGATGGAGCCATAATTCAGGCTAAGCTGTTGCATAAAAAAGGAAACACATCTGTTCCCCATTCACAAACAAGCAACAGTTTGTTAGCAAATATAAAAATTGACAGTGACTGAAGTAAATCTGAGAAAATAAAACAAGACTAAACAAGTGGAAGAAACTAATTTAAATGGTCTTACCTATATATTTAGCAGCAATTAATGCTGTATTAATCAAACCAATTAAATATGTAATTCCTTCAGATTACAATTTCTTATGATAATATAAAGTAGCCAAGCTGTTTGTAGATACAGCTCTACTCATCTAGAGAGTGCATTCTTCTAACATATGGCATATTCCTGAGACTTACAGATAAATACACATACGTACACCTATGGTAAGTGTTTCTTTTTTAGTACATTTTACATTAAAAGTCTTGAATTGATGCTTTATGTAAAGATGCTATATATACATACAGACACCCACACCCCAACTTTGTGTATTTATCTACAAACACATGTGGTGGATATGTAACACTATTCAAAGGTATGTTACACTTTATTAGAAATCTGTATTTCTGACGTCACCTTTAATTGAAGCATATTAAATTGATATGTGAAAATGGCATATTTAATCATATAGTAGTTCCCATAACTTCCACTCACAGCGGAAACTGTACAGAGTTCATCAGTGTTTCAAGGAATGATAAGTGGTTCATTCATCTGTTTCTTAACTAGTTTTGCTTGGTTTTACTAACCAGAATTAAAAAGCACTGAGAAAATATCAAAATAAAATGCAGAAGGATGGATGGGTTTTAATAAAAGTGTAACATATTTTCATTTGTCCTATGCTAACCCGGCTAATAACAGAATTGCATCCAGGTATTTGAAATCACAGATACCAGTTAATAAGGTTGCTAAATTCTTTCTTCAGTCAGAGATGACTCTGGAAAATGAATCATCAAAAAAGCAGGAAAAGAAGAGGAAAATTTATTATTATTATATATTCAACTTGCTTTCAGACTATGTCACTTCCTCTTTCTATAAAATTTTGCTTTTTTATCTCACTAGTGTAAGAAATAAATACATGGAAAGAAGCTCTACATCTAATCAGTCTAGATTATTTCACTTTCACACACAGACGGAACTTGAATTTCACTGTTGAGCAAGATGAAGTAGTCTTAAAGCTTATGCATCTTTCACTGATGGTAACCAGAAAAAGCTTACTATCTATAATATGGCAGTTCCATAGTACAGGAATAACTGCATTCATCACTGGAAAAATCCATTTTATTCCCGTGTCTCCCTATAAAATTTCTGGTATGTTTTTCTCTTCTGTACAGCAACAACAATATACAGTAATCACGCAGCCTACAGCAACAGAAACACTGAAGCCCCATTTATAGCTTTGTACTAAATTCCAATTGTTTTGCATAAAAGACCATAGATAAACAAGTCAGTCTGTTAGCAACTGAATATTCATAGCTAACCAGCAGAATCAATTCTCATTCTTTATTTTGGATTCATTTAAATTCTCTCAAAGTGTGTTAAAAACAAAATAAAACTAAGCCAACCCTTCAAGGAATCACTTTGCTTTACCAGAAATCTTGCAGATATGATGCGTTTATGTCAGACCAGAGGTGATGTAGAATATGAAAATTCTTCCTATTTTATAGCCCACCCTTTTGGAAAGGTAGATACGCTTTCTGATTAGTACCTACCTCTCAAAACAGAGTGGGCTGAAAGGTTAACTTCATCAGTAAGTCTTTACAAAAATCAAACCACATCTGACTTGCCAATACAGTATTTGGAAACTAAAATATTAAATGAGGTAGGCTTAGAAGTGAAAGCAGTCAAGTCAGAGAAGAAATGATACGAGCAAAAAAAAAGTTTCACTTAGAGTACATGGACCTATACAATCCCACTGCTTTCCTGTCTTCATTGCAGACTATCTTGTCTGACATTTCCACTGTGAAACAGAGTGGTTGTTTTTCGGTTTTGTTTTGGTTTTTTAACTGTAATTCTGTATTAGACTACAAAGCCATGAAAAAAATTATGCCCAGATGCTAGAATCATTCAAATGAAAGAAAATAAATAATAGCCTGCCAATTTTTAATTTATTGTTATATTTGATTTTTTTTAAAAAAACTTTCCCAGTATTTGAAATAGCCTTTTTAAATAAAAAGCAGTATTTTTGCTTTTTCTGGAGATGAGTATTTGTTTCTCTTGCATCAAGATGCAAATGCAAGAATCTTACCATTTCTGATTCAAAATACATCCATAAAAACTGGAGTGTTGCTGTCATCATCTTCAATCTCCAACTGATTCATTTAAATTTTACATTAGGTAGGATGACTATATGGACACCTTTGAGATAATAAAATGCAATCCACGATCCTGAATTGCACTCATTCCACAGCAAGATTGAGAACATGTAGAATTTAAGATGCACTAAAAACTGAAGTTCAATATTCATGTGTACATAAATTAACTTCAGGACTCCTTGTTGTTTCCTACAACAAATATATTATTTTTCACATTCCCTTTATGCATTTAAAATTTAATCATTTGAAATCACTGGTTTTTATGACAGGTCTGCAGATTGTAAAGCTTTGGCTGTATTGTGAGCACAATTGAAAAAAATTCTCCTAATCCTGAGGACATTTTCAAGTCTACAATGGTGTCTCCCACTGAGCCCCAGGGAAGACCTTCCTAACATTCCCCCCGCCCCCCTTCACCTCTCCTCCAACCATATTCTCAAGAAAATGACTGGGCCCAGCACTCTCTCAATGCCAGGGACCTGTCTTATATTATGAATCAATATCTTCTAGAGAGGGTATTCAAGCCTACATCTTTTTGTTCCTTTTCTCCTATTCCAGCAATTCCAATTTTTAGAAATACTGATAGCTATCATATACACTAAAGGCAGAAGAAAGCAAGAGTCCAATCCCACTTTGCAAAACAATCTTGATTTATCATGCTTCTGTGTTCACCAAGAACAAAACCCATTCAGTTGGCTAAACCACAAAAGGATGAAAAAAGAGTGTCAAGTTTTCAACAATCACAGATACTGCCCTAAAAGTAAGGGCGTTTTATAATTTTTGTCTTCTTGTTTTCGGTCTTCAGAGAGAACAGAGTCACATACTTAGTTTGTTCTCAGTAAACAGGCAGGCTAAAATCTCCCTCCATCAGACAAAGGCTAAGATTTACAAATATCGAGATTATATAGGAACTGGGTTCTTAACTGCAAAGTGCTGTCATGCCTACCGGTGCAACAGTTACTGGTTTAGATTTGCAGTTAAATCTTGCTGTTTGAAGACTACCATGAATTCTCTTTCCAGGACTACTTCTGTACAATTCTAGTCCTAACTTGTATAAGGCAATAATACTTGTTCAGTATTACAGAAGTGATTTAAAATATCATTTTGTTTTTAACTTCTAAAATACATCTATACAGCTAGCCTGTATGATAGCATGCTGTGGATAAAAAAAACAACTCATGGTCAAAGCAGCCTATAACATCCTAACCCCCTAAGGTACATCCCAAAGCACTGTATTCAAATTTCTGAATAATCACTGCAGAATTTCTGAATAATTCAGCTTTTCCAAAGTTCCCAAATGAAGTTTTCCACCTCAGAGAGTCACGTATATTTTCTAAAGTGAAAGCATCCTTAGACATAATATTCCATATGTGTAAGTCCTGACAAACACAACTGAATAGCTACTGTCCTAATGGAAATAAAATCTAAACCTTACCTGAGATAATTCACTGGTGTCCACAAGTCCATTGTTGTCTGAATCAAAATAATTAAACATTTGATCTACAAGAAGTTTCTTTAAAGCCATTTTCTCATCAATGGTTTTATCTTTTGATTGTGCAATGTATCTCCGATTTTGTAGATCCAGTAACATATTTTTCACTTTGGTGTAGTCAGTAGGTTTGCATTTATCCCCTGAAAAGAAAACACAGAAGATTATTTTGAATTTGATTTCTTATTAAGAGTTTAAAAATAAATTAAAAAAAAACAAAAAAAAATGGAAAAGCAGAGAGTATTAACTTCTTATAACAACACCAAAAGGGTTGCTTTATGAGGTAAGGAATTTGTTCTGTAGTAGTTTGATCCATATAACATTTGCTTGTCTGGTCTTCAGATTAAGGCCAAATATTATTGCACTTCTAGATCTTTTCTGAAGACAAAGCTTTCTGTCTCTGCAAAGTTTTAACAGTTTCCAAGCCTGTACTTTTTTCATTTAGATCATTCTGGAAAGGTGAATCTCAAGTTTTATTTTTTTTTTAAATGTTACCTTTGGTAAAGCATTTTGCGGTATTCCCTTTATGAATGTTTATACAATGTAATATATACAGCAAAACCTGAAAATATGATAGAAAAATTCTACATTATAAATAATGTATTTCATAATAATATTTTACTTCAGAAACTAGAAATTATACTTGAGTGCTCATAAATTAGCTCTACCTTTTCATTTACTGGACATACGCAACTTACTTGAACAAGAGAAGGTGGGATTGCCAGAGGAAGATAAAGGGTATCTTTGACAAGATCTAGTTTATTCTTTTCATTGTCAAGTCTTCTATAAAGCAGTAATTGCTACAGCAAATGTCCTAGATATAGTGATCCCAGTCACTTGTTCTAAATCAAAGGACAATATATAGTCTAGGACTGGTATCATATCAACTGTTAGGTATTTTAAATTGAACAGAGAAATAGTTTAGCAGGTTTTGTTTTTATTAAGATAACCTTAGTATTTCAGAAGTTTTTTGATGAGATATGAAAGTGTGGACCAGTAAAATAACGTTTGTTGAAAACATGTTTACAGTTAGCTACTACTTAAGTTAACTTCAAATAGAAAATTCAAGGCTAGAGCAATACACTGACTCACTGGCTAGCAAAGCAAGCTACCTTCCATTCTTTTTAGATGAAGATATAAGTATTAATAAGGAACAATTATTTACTTAATAGAAACTGCTTAGGCAGTTTTGTCTTGCAATTGGATCCATTTAAGAAATGTATGAGACTGGAGTTTATTATTTTGGTGTATTTAATAGTGTATGCATTATGATGGTGACCGTACCACTATGTACCACTATGTACCGCCTCCATCATCATTTCATAAGGTAGAGAGAGAAAAAGTTCCCAAACGCTTCTCCCTATTGTAGCAAGACTCAGATCTAGAAGACAAGGACACGTACGATAGAAGTTAAACAATGGAAGTACACAAAATGTTTTTAGCAATCAAAACCACTCCACTATTTTTTTTTCTTCTAAAAGCCACTGCCTGTTATGCAGCTATCAGAAAATCACAACTGAAGACAAACAAAACCAAGCTATGTTTAATGGGCAGCCTAAGTTACTTGCATATTTGTCCTTACCTGCCAGAGGCATGGAGATTGAGGACGTACAGTTTTTAAGAGCTGAGTTCTACGCGACTCTTTACAGGGGCCTAATGCAGAAGTACTCAGTAGAGACACACATCCATGCCTTTGCCATTCTGGAGCTGCAGTGCGCAGGCATTTCCATCTGAACGGATGCAGGCTCCAGGCGGTGGGGAGGGAAGAGAGCACTTAACACACTCTATTTTGGGTTAACTCTAAAAGACTGGGCCAGGAAAATAAGTATCATCTTTGTCTCCCCTAGTAACTTTTCTGGCCGCAGCGTCCTCAGAGAGACAGTTTGGTTTTATTCTGGTGCGGCTGAAGTCTACCATCATTTTACCTATACTCAGGGAGGGAAGACAAATCCTAGCTATTTTTAGATACTATAGTAGATACCTAGTTACCACATCCAGATTTTTATCCCTTTTAAATTATTTTTGATCAAAATAACTCAGAAATATCCCTTTGCAATTTTAGAATTGCAACCTTAGAGATACGTAACTTAAGTAAAGCAGTTTATTTCTTGGTAATATCTGTTAAATCCTGTATTTTTTTTATCCCTTGTAAATTATTTTTGATCAAACTAACTCTGCAATTCTAAAATTGCAAAGGGATATTTCTACCTTAGAGATACGTAACTTAAGTAAAGCAGTTTATTTCTTGGTAATATCTGTTAAATCCTGTATTTTTTCACAGTATCTTTGATGGGTTGCTACAGATCTGAGTTAGAAAAAGAAATGGAAAATGAACAAAAGTCATAATAACATTTTTTTTTCCCTCTTGAGGAACAAATGTTGCCTAATAAAACATTATCTGAGAGAATGCTATTGTCACAAATGTGACAACCACTTGTAGAAAAAATTAATTCATAATTTAAGAATAGAAGGCTATAAAATTTTAAGTCATACTCTCCCCCTAGTAAAGCTACCACAACATCAGTGTCAACAAAGTATCTTAAATCACATTGCATTAGTGTATATATGGTTTCTATTACCTCATCAACAAAAGAACATAATTTCCTGAGGCCATGTTGCTAAAATCTGTTATAGGTGTTCTACACTAAGATAACTTTTTATTTTTATTTTCCCTCTTCCTGTGATATCCTCTGGAAATGTTTTTAACCTGAAAAGTAGCTCAAACCTATCAATATGTTGCATTAATTACTGCCAGAAAATATTAATGTCACTTTAATATTAATGAAAATATAATTAAGGAAATATGATGTTAATTATCCAAAAAGTAGCTTTCTTAAATAGATACTGAAACATTAATCACAATTGTGGTCTGTTGAAAACCAGCTGCGAATAAGGTGAATTCATTTCACAAAGCAATTTCGTGTCTCTACAGCCCATCTTCACCAGATGCTTATTTAATACTCAGCAATAGTGTTTAAGCCTGTCCTCTTTATGGGGTTGTTTGTACCATGTCTGTAAGATAATAGCTGTAATTTGCTCTCAGTGTGTACCTGCTCACTCTACAGATCAACCTGACTGAATTACAGTCCCAGCCATCATAGTCCATTGGCTTCTCGTGTGTGTTTATGTTTGCTAGAGCCCAAACTGATTCTTTTAGTGCTTCACTAACCTGCTTGAAAGCTAGTCCTCATGATGAAAATACTGCTAATACCTTTCAGGAAAACCTCTGTTGGATGTCATTTATGGTTTAAAACAGATGCTATTTTGTTTCTCACTTATCTAAATAGGTTAGTCTGACCCACATAAAAGACAGCTTTATCAACAGTAGCTTCACGCTCCCTGCAAGCACGCTGTGCCTCTATGGCAGCAGCATTCTCCTATCCCTTTATCTGAAAAGGACATCCAGGTCGCTGCACAAGAGCACAGAGTTTGCATGTAAGGCGGGGAGAACAATACTCTGGCATTTAAGCGCATTGGCAATATTCTAAAATGAGCTTACCAAAAAAAACCCCACACAAACAACAAAAAACCCCAAACACACACATTACAAATAAATGCTTCGGTTTCACTTGTCCTAGAGTGGGGTGGGGTTTTTTGGTATTATTCCTGACAGACCATAATAAATAATGCAAGAGTAACCTGAATTATTTTTCTTTTAGACACAGCGTAAAACATATCCATTTGGTAAATCCTGAGAGGACCACAGACGTTCAGGGGTCTGTGTAGACAGAGGGTACGTGTTGCCCGTGACGCATGGTTAGTTGCCTTTCCTGTTCCCCTGCTTTATCATACCGATTGAGAATATCAGACTGTAATGTCTGCGCTAAAAACTAGATGATATGCTTAGCTATTATTAATAAAAGTAAACATATAAGTAAAAGTAGCTGTCACTTGCAAACACTAATAAAGTTGTTTAAAAACTTGGTGAGAATAAAGTCTGATTTATTTTTTTTTTACTGCAGCAAATAAAAAAGAGAATAGGGAGAAAAGTATCTTCTGCTACTTATAGCACATATACTAACATAATTTGCACTCCTCAAAAAGAGCCTGAACACTGTATAGCAATTCTACTCCAAAGTCTACATCCATTTTTTTTTCTATTACTGCTTTAGTTTTCATTATGTTCCGCAAAGTAATCAGTTGTAATAGAATTATTATGTTTTGATCTAACACCCGCCTTTTAAATCTTACTATGCATTCCAACAATACATTTCAGGCTGGTGGCAGATGAACCTTCAATTTATGATCTGAGCTAATTATGGCTGTGGTAAAACAAGTTTACACTGCTATACTACATTAAAATATTTTCGTTTTATACATAATTCAAAGTAGTCTTTACAGCAAAGACTCCACAGACTTAAACATAAGGACAAACACGATGGATGGATGCAACCGACAGATAAGGGGATCGTAAGGAAACAACGGAATGCTGCCAGTCAAGGCAGCTTCATTAACCGCTCACCCTCTTATCTCGCTGTCATGACTGCCTTTCACTGTAATATTTGAGGAAATGTTTAAATTAGAAGAATAAGGCTCTGTTTTCAGGAGACCTCACCCAGCTGGAATAGCAGCACAGG
>JMFS01007298.1:0-27105 GCA_000699545.1 Podiceps cristatus
TTTTCAAATATCACAGAGAGGGGCTTGGCGGAAATTTTGAAAGAAATTATCTAAAGAAAGGATATGCAGAAATTTCACCTCCAAACTAGGATCCAATTTGCAATACTTTTCTGATGCCCTGAATCTCTTCCATCTGAGATTCTGCAAAGAGTAAAAGACATTTAAATACCACTGTATATTTGACCACAGCTCTGTCCCCACCTCAGAGCTCACACCCTTCTTACCATCACAGCTCCCCACAAATGCCCCAACTGGAGAACCCAGGCTTCTGGAATCATTGCTGCTTCCCACCTGCCATCCCCTTCCCCCACACCCAGCTCTTGGCATTGCACGCAGCTGCTGCTGCTTCCTCCTGTCATGCTTTCATGATGATGCTTTTGCAACTCATTAGCTACTAGCACCTACTACCACTTTCCCATAAGTTAAGTAAGACAATCTCCTCCTCTGACTGTCTGAAAAAGTCCTAGCTATAACTTCTAATAAATGGACTGAGCAACAAAATCTTTTTTCAGCTTTAAGAGGAAAACACATCCAGAGAGTAAAGCATGTGTGGCAGCCCTAAAACCTTGTTTTCCTACAGCAGAGGACAAACCTCAACAGGGGTCTAGAGGATTCATGCAGATAATAGTTACACCCTTTGTCAGTGGAGATTTTTATTCCAAGTATTTGTTGATTAAATCTATTTAATTACCATTCTACATTATTATCCCACAAATAGTGGGCAGCTAGTAATTGTCACCCTCACATACCTTACCATCTTTTCCTCAAGTATTTTTTTCAGGCAGAAGGTCTTCTACAGGCAAGTAGCAAATTCCTTGCTTCCCCCAAAGATGAAAGTCTTTCCGCCTAGGGAATTCACAGGTAAAACTTACCTTTTGAAGAGTTGGAGGGCAGACAGAGGAATTGCTTCCTTTAATACTACTATCTACTCCAAGAAAACAAGATCTTGTAAAATTGCTATCTAATTATCATTTTTTTTAAACTACACTAATTTCCATTACACAGAATAATTGGGGCAAAACACAGCAGATGCATTTAACTTGCTCTAAATTCTGTTCTGTGCCAAGATCTGTGAGCATAGATGCAGGAAAGCAATTGATGGAACAGAACAGAAAGAAAAAAAGAAAATATACAAAGTATTTTCATACACCTAAAGGACAATACCTTAAGTATGTTGTGGCACAACAAAAGCCTTAATTCCAAATGTCTTCCTGCACCTACTAGTTGTAATTCTGGAAAAGATTTGTAAGCCTGCATCAAAGATGATAAAGTTTACATGTTCAAAGTAAACTACAGCAGTATAGGTAAAGCAGTAGTTTTCAGGGTAGCTAGATAACCCAAACCAGCCCCCCCTCCTTTTTTTTTTTTTTTTTTTTTAAAAAAAAAAAAAGACATCCTTGTTTTGTTAGTAGCATTAATTAACAATATTTGTTTCAATTAAAAAAATGAGAAGTTTTACATGAGAAGTAGATCAACATGTAATTAACTGTCTGAGTAGATAATCCACAGTTCAGTGGTAAACACTTTACTCCCATGTAAAGTACACGCATCCAATGTCAAGCTACTGCAGGTTTCCCTATAATTAAAACAATTATACGCCTTAGCTGTTTTATGCTATTTGCATCTTTGGGTACAGTGACAGTAAACAAAGCTAATTTTCATCATTTGCATAAAAAAAGGTTTTCTTCTAACATATTGTTAGAAGAATGATTTCTTCAATGTAGTATTAAGTTCACATGTGCAAAGCCAAAAGGAGTAAGGGCCATTTTATGGTTAAAAGACTGAAGGATTTGTAGACATAATAAATTTCTTAGATTGATGAAGTGACACAATTTGATTCTATGATACATACATTTTTTGATTGTCTTGTTCAACAACAGCAGTAACAGCCACCAGGCTGTGCCTAAATTTTACTGTGTAGAAATGGACTAGTGACAAGTTCAAATGACACTGGATAATGACAAGCCACATCTGCACATTTAAGTTGACTTTATTACCTCTTTAGTCACTTCTGTGGTCAAAATGTTGCAGTTCAGTAGTTGTTGAGATGAGTGACTGATGAGCTAAAGCCACCCATGTGCACAGCCATAGTTAAAAAAAAAAAAAATCTAGGCATCACTTCCAAACTGGTACAACTGTAAACAAGCACATCCGAACAGTTGTCTTCAGAGAAGTACATTCAACAGATTCATAAAGGCACACACAGTTTACAATTTCTCCAAAAGCTACTACAAGGTTTTGAGAGATCATTGTGTGTGTCCCCCAGCAGACCTGTACCGTTCCTACAAAAGACAACTTAAGACATGGGATTCATAAGATACATTCTTACATCATCTAGAAGTTTCGTGGTGGTGGAAAAATTACAGTCAGCATCACTACTCAGTGCAAGCTACCAAATGGAAGTGATTTGACCAAAGCTGAAATACAACAAATAATAAATTCTTTATATAGCACATTTACTATCTCTTGGTGCTGACTAGCAGTATCTGACAAAAGCTTGAAGTTCCATGTTTAAAAAAAAAAAAAAAAAAAGGCATTTTAGGAGTCTTAGATTCTAAAGTACCAATGGAAGTTAACATACAGCAGATCAAGCTATCAAATCTAAATTCCACTGGTTTGTAAGATTCTTCCCCAAGAAAAGTCTTTAAGGGCTTTCATCTTAACTACCGAGTCTTCTACTCGGAACCTGGGTAACCCATCCACTAGAGGGAGCTGAAACAGTAGCATGAGTCAAATGAAGTAATCTTCCATATAAAAAACAAACAAAAAAAAAAGCAGTAAAACCAGCTTAAATGTTCTTCTCAGAAGGATTCTGCATGAAGTGTCATCAGAAAGTTACAGAAAGTTAAAAATTTTTCTCCTAAAAACACGAAGACACACAACACATGCATTGTGATTTCTTAGCTTTTATTGAGTGGTACCTTATTTAAACAAAACTCTCTCTACAAAATACCTCATCTCAATCAAAAAACTGACAGTTTTAGATAAATGTTTTGTCTCAAATGCAATATAGACTACATTTTAGAAAAGAAGAAAAAGAAAGGTTTATTTTAACTATTAGTACAAATAAAGGAATTTGTAGTTTCAAAAGAACATAAATATATTCCCACAAAATTCATAAAAAGATTTACATGCACCTTCACAATCAGGTCAGTCTGAAAGCTGAGCAATTACACATTTGGGGAAAAAGTGTTAAGAATTCTGAGCCCTGGAATTTGAAGAAATTCAGGAGCATATGGCTTGAGTTCTGCATCAACATTGTCTAGTCTGTCTTGCTCAGGGCTGACTCCTGTCTTACCATATAATAAGACTCCTGTAGCAAGTACTTATCCTTCAGAATAGCACTGTGCTTCAAATAATGATGAACGCATGTCCAGAGACTTCATCAAGATTCAAGACAAGGCAACATTTTGGGTCCCATTGCCAGGGAACTTAAGAGGTGCCCCCTGGGAAGTTAAGATATTAAAAGTGCAATACAAATGTGCTTTTAATAGAACAAGGCAGATCAATATTTAAGTTAGGAACCTGTACCTTTGTGTCTGACATAAGTTTACTCAGTATTTCCTGCTGGAGCAGGACTCCAGATAGCTCAGATTCCTTCCAGAAATGTAAGTTTTATTGCTGAGCACACTGTGTTTCAGAAGTTGGCTTAGAAGATACATACAACGTTGTGTATTTTTTCTTTTGCATTTTCTTCTCGGTTGTGATTTTATTTTCTTTCTTATCTTCTTTTTCTGTAGTTTCAAGTCTGGATTCAGCTGTTAACCTATAGGCAAAGCAACCATTCTAAATACAAATTTAGTTAATAAAAAACAGGGCTAAAATAAGAGTTTTCAGCAAAATCAACAAGCCAACTGGCTTAAAAGACCATCTACATGCCAAGACAGAGCAAGCAGTGTTTAAGAATAAAATAAGACTAAAATAAAGCATTTTTATGTCAGTCCTATTAACAATTCATCAGTTAAAGTACAGCCCTTCCCCTTCCCTCCATCTTATCTGCTGAAATGCTTGGTAAACGTTACTGTGTTAACCAGTTTGGGTCAGCCTTTAAATAGTGAGCCATGAACGTAAAGGAGATGAAGTCCACAAAAGCACAATGCCAAGTGAAAAGTCCCAGCAACATAATACAAATGTAAGGAAGTCAAGCATTTTGCTTTAACGCCACCAAAAAAAGGACTACACTTAAAGCAATACACTAGTTTCCAACCTAGTTCCGCACTACTACTACCTTTATCGCAATGCCTGAAGATCTGAAAAGAAGTTGTTGAAAAATTATTTTCAGGCTCCAAATTACATTGTTTCTCCACTGATATGTTTTAATTCTGCTATGAATGTAAACAGGAATACAGTGTTAACTGCCACATTACTGCTAAAAAGGTAAGTTAAAAAACAAGACAGACATCTGAGCACAACTGGATATTTTCATTAATTAAGAATTACTTAAGAAACATACAAATGTGCCATTAGAACAAATTGATATTTGGTGGTATTTACTTAACCAAATAACCCACAACCAATTGACTATAACACACAATTATTTCCATAGCAAAACAAATTATGGAAAATGAAGTTCCAAATTAAACATCACTTTACATACCAACACAAATTCTGTGCTGATGCATCACCACATCTGTTAAAACAATTCTCTAGTGACCTTGTGGATTTCTAGTGGTCTCAAGAGCCTCCAGTGAGCAACCCACAACAATCTACAGCTGCTTTCAATGATGGTTTTCCAAACAGAAATAGCTGCTACCCTGTTGTTTGAGATTTATTTGCAATATAGGGAGTTACAGCTGAAGATCAGGACTATGAAAGCAGCTGTAACAAAAAGGTTTGGGGAAATTTAGCTACAGCATCTGTGTGTAAAGACAGACACACAAATATACCAAATAAACTATTCTTGTCCATCACAAGCAATCTGCATATTATTTCCTATAAGCACTGTCTCAATAGACTAAAGAGAAACACACTTTGCTGTGCATCTCCCCCATGTCAGTGGTGTTTCCTCCACTATTTGCTTTGTAGTAAGTCTACACCTGTAATTCCAATAGCTAACCATTTTTTGTCCATAGTCAGCTTTCCCCCAGCTGCCCTCCATTTTAGATGTGCTACTACTTACAAGTAACCAAATAATGATGTGTTACAACAAGAACCAATTATTCTTAGGGGAACCTGAAGGTGCACAAGTCCATGGGTCCTGATGAGGTGCATCCACGGGTCCTCAGGGAACTGGGGGATGAAGCTGCTAAACTACTCTCCATCATATTTGTGAGGTCGTGGCAGTCTGGTGAGGTTCCCTCTGACTGGAGAAGGGGCAACATCACCCCCATTTTTAAAAAGGGAAAAAAGGAGGACCCAGGGAACTACAGGCCAGACAGTCTCACCTCTGTGGCTGGCAAGATGATGGAGCAGATCCTCCTTGAAACCATACTAAGGTAAACAGATAGCAAGGAGGTGACTGGGGACAGCCAACATGGCTTCACCAAGGGCAAATTGTGCTTGACGAACTTGGTAGCCTTCTATGATGGGGTTACTGCATTGGTGGACAGAAGGCAGCCAACTGACATCATCTACCTGGAATTGGGCAAGTCATTCAACACTATCCTGCACGATATTCTGGCCTCTAAACTGGAGGGAGATGGATTTGACAGATGGACCACTCATTGGATAAAGAACTGGCTGGATGGCTGCACCCAGCGAGTTGCCATCAATGGATCGGTGTCCAGGTGGAGACCAGTGATGAGCGGCGTTTCTCCGGGTCAGTACTGGGGCCGGTGCCATTTAACATCTTTGTTAGTGACAGGGACAGTGGGACTGAGTGCACCCTCAGCCAGTTTGCCAATGACACTGAGCTGTGTGGTGTGGTTGACACGCTAGAGGGAAGGGAGAGGGACTTTGAGGGGCTTGAGAGGTGGGCCTGTATAAACCGTATGAAGTTCAACAAGGCCAAGTGCAAGGTCCTGCACGTAGGTCGGGGCAATCCCAAGCACAGGTACAGGCTGGGCAGTGAATGGCTGGAGAGCAGCCCTGAAGAGAAGGACTTGGGGGTAGTGGCGGATGAGAAACTTCAGCCGGCAATGTGCGCTGGCAGCCCAAAAAGCCAACTGTATCCTGGGCTGCATCAGAAGCAGCATGGCCAGCAGGTCGAGGGAGGGGATTCTGCCCCTCTACTTTGCTCTGGTGAGACCTCACCTGGAGTACTGCATCCAGCTCTGGGGCCCCTAATACAAAAAGGACATGGATGTGTTGGAACAGGTCCAGAAAAGGGCCACAAAGACAATGAGAGGGCTGGAGCACCTCTCCTATGAGGACAGGCTGAGAGAGTTGGGGCTGTTCAGCCTGGAAAAGAGAAGGCTCCCAGAGAAGGCTCCGAGGTGACCTTCTAGCAGCCTTCCAGTACCTGAAGGGGCCTACAGGAAGGATGGAGAGGGGCTTTTTACAAGGACGTGTAGTGAATGGGCAAAGGGGGAATGGTTTTAACCTAAAGGAAGGCAGATTGAGATTAGGTATTAGGAAGAAATTCTTCACCCTGAGGGTGGTGAGGCCCTGGCACAGGCTGCCCAGGGAAGCTGTGGATGCCCCATCCCTGGAAGAGTTCAAGGCCAGGTTGGACGGGGCTCTGAGCAACCTGGTCTAGTGGAAGGTGTCCCTGCCCACCCATGGCAGGGGGGGGGGCACTAGGTGATCTTCAAGGTCCCTTCCAACCCTAACCATTCTATGATTCTATTCAGGGAAGGAGAAAAAGTGTATTCTTAGTAATCGTCTTCGGGTTCCTGTTTAGTCTGCAGTCCAGTCTATGCTTCTCTAGCAGCTGTAATTAGGGATGGATAGCTTGTGTCTCTGCATCTGTTCCGATGGTAGACTCTTTATTTGTCCCTCCCGTCTTCTGCCTTAAAACAACCTCCGTCCAAGGCCACCAAAAACATTACTCTAGTGGCCAAAATTTCCAACAGGATTCCCTATAAAAATACAGAACAAGGCAAGAACTCAAGCAAACCAAAAAAGCTAAATAAAAAACAAAATTGACCTGAAATATATTCCAAACCAGCACAATTGGATTTATACAAAATACCCCGCTTTTACAATGCTAGGTAATTCTGTTAGTCTATATTGTAACAAGTCTGGAAATCAAATTCACATCAGAAACATCACATTGTGGTATAAAAGTAAACAGCTATTAGTTTCTAATTTGAAGATATAAGCATAAAAAGATGATTTTTCTTATTTCGAATGCACACCAAAATGTTTATGCAAGTCAGCATAAAGTAAGCTAACCTCCTCAGACTAGAACTATGTTAATAAATACATGAGGTAATTTATCAGAGGGCTGACACTGACTTACAAAGATGAAATGAATGAACCATTTCATGTTAGTAAGCTACACTTCTAATTTAATTACAGCTTTTATCTGGATCAGCAATAGATTGCCATAATTTGCTTCACTTACAAAAACCTTAGTTTATGGCAGTGAAGTATTCAGAAATGCCTGAAGATGCAAATAATTGAGCTTTAATGTGACAATGAACAAACAAGCCAAGCAAATAAATTTTCCCTCTTTCATTCTTAGTATCTTACAGTTGGCCTGCAAATGCTTCAGGACTGATTATTCTACAGACTACAAGTTGTTGAACCACACTTTCATTACCCACACTGAATCAATTTTTTTTGAAAAATACATGTTTTACTAGTGTGTAATAGATCATGTCTACAGGCTGCTACGTGTAACGAGAAGGGACAAATCAGTTAACAGGTTCCAAAGTTAACAGCTGAGCATCATGTTCTGAAATCAAGTCTCAAGGAGCTAAAAAATCAGCCAGTCCCTTTTCAAATTCTTTTCTACCAACCTTCATGATAATGAAGGAGCAGCAGAGATAAAGCATTATGAACTAACCACAGCTTCCATTCACCATCCCCTCCAGGCCACTCTCTGAGGAGGAGGTAGAAGTTGGTAATGAAGGAGTGAAGTTGAACCTAGAAAGAAGGGGGTGGGGGAAGAAGGTAGTTTTGTATGTCTTTCTGCCCCACTATATTTAATTGGCAATGAATTCTCTTTTCCAAGTCTGTTTTGCCTGTGACTATTTGATCCCTGTCTTTATCTCAGCCCATAAGCTTTTTGCATCTTATTTTCTCCCCCATCCCATTGAAGGGGAGTGAAAGCAGCTGGGTGGGCATCTGGCAGGAAGCCCAAGTTAACCCACTACAGTCCTCATACCAAACCGGCTTATAGACCACCCCTAATAGCATTGTCATATTTGATGACAATGTTAGGATCAGAAAGATGACAGTTAAACACTTCCACTAAAAAAAAAAAAAAAGAAAGAAAAAAACCCAAACAAACAAAGCAGCTTGTGAAACTATGAAATGATTCTAGCAAACTTTGACTTCATAGACTCCAGAAATTAGATTATAATGGGGGTTCCTTCTACTCATTTAAGGAAGATCAACTAGTCTCATCAGATGGAGCTTGACTTCCCCAAGAACGACTGCCGTGCCTAAAACCCCAAAGAAAATATTGCTTATCCAGATCTCTTGCTAAGCCAAACGGCTACAGGCATTTGAACAAAGTCCAAATGAGGTAGATTTGGTATATGTCATCCAACTAAAAGATTAAGCTCTTAGGCACACAAGCCATTCTTTAGATCAAACTAAAGCAAACAACCTCAAATCTAAGAAAAGCATTTCAATACAGAAGCGTATCTTTATTGACCACTTGGCCTAGCAGAAGACATCACTACCTATACTCTTTGCATTGCCTGAACTACAATGGCAATTAACAACTAATAATCAAATATATAAATCTTTAGTCTCAACTGGAATGTTCTCAACACTCACATACCATAATCTAATCAGTACCATCACCTAATAAAGTATTCCAACATTTACTTGCTTTAAAGCTTTTCTAAGTACACACACGCATGCTACTGATCTATATAAATTATATTAGTACCTAGTTTTACCTTGCTAAATCACATTAGCAAGGAAGACTCTTCAAACAAGGAAGTTAGCCACTCATACAAGTACACACAAATCACGTCTGACCACTTCATCACCTCCTTTTAAACTAAGATGACAAAACTTTTCAAACACCATTTTCTAGAAATGAAGTTTGCAATCCTTTCACAGTTACTATTTTCATAGTTACTCTTTTCACTGCCACATTTCATGGAGCAATGACAGAGCTAGACTAATTATTGCACAGGAAATATTTCAGGTACAAAAATAACCCCCAATGACCACATAGCCTTCTCAGCTGGAGCATCACATTTTCCTTAACACAAAGGGAAACACTGACAGTTATCCACCATGTCCATGCCAATTATTTTCATCTCCCCTAAACTCTCCATTTTCAGGTCCACATTCTTGCTCAAGTTGCCAATATTTTTTGTGCCTTTTCTGTTACAGAGGTGGCCAAGCCCTATGACATAGGAGTACTGAACAGTCCAGAGATTATTTTAGTTTAGAAACACAGCCTCTAAAATACTTGGTTTTTATCACAACTTCCTATTTCGTAATAAATCATAACAGATCAGGGTTAAGTAAATCCTCAATGTTATCTTAACATCATCATTAATTGGGGATTTAGTAGTTTATTAACACAATCAGTAACATGAACAGAACCTTCTGCCTGGATTTGCCTTTTACAGATTCATACCACCATTGAAAACAACATAAAAGCTTATATAGAGTTTTGCGGTATTTTGTTGTGTTGGTGGTTTTTATTTTTTAACAGACTGATTTACATTTTATTTCTTATTTGAAGCAACAGCAATGGGTGCAAGACTAGAACCCTCCCTCTGAACTATGACTTCCTCTTCCACTTTTGCCACTTGCTCTGCTTTCAAACATCAACCCCATAAAATCATTTCCTCTCCTCACCCCCTCTCCAGTAGGTTTACCCCTTCAGTTCACATAAACTGTTTCCAAAAACTTCCTTTTGGCAGACACTGTATCTTCCTTTCCAAAAGAAACAGAAGTATGAGGAGGAAAGTTAAACTTTTCACAGCCAGGTTACATACTAACTGTTCCTTTATGCCTACAGAACACTGTCAAAACACAATACCATCACTAATGTATCCAGTCTTTCCTCTCAGCTTTGACATCCCTGTTCATTCCTCCTCAGTAACAGTCCCTGCATATTTTGACATAGCTACTTAAACTGCTATTTCTGTCATATTCTTTGCAGACAGAAGATTATACAGAATGGAATACAAAAGCACCAGCTGGAAAAAAAAAAAAAAAACCACATCATTCCTTTTACCAGGATAAAAAAGTTGGAGCTAATTACTGTAGTAAGTTACTTTACCATCTATGAAAAAGTAACTTAAATTCCCAGTTCAGGGGAAAAACTTGATCTAGGTTTAGCTGTTGTGCTTCAAGGTATCACATATCCAGATTATGAAAGTCAGTTGTCTGACAACACAAATAATAGAGAATTAATTATGCTGTTCCTCTTGCACAATGCAAGTTGTTAACCCAACTCAGTTTAAGAATTACTTAATTTAAATAATTTGTAAGGTTTTAGCTAAATCTGAAAGTTCATGAGAGCTAAAATTAGGTATGAAACTGAAGCATGATACCTATTGCCTTTGCTACTTTTATATGTAACAGGTGTGTGGCAGCTTTGAAGGGACCAAGACAACAGTCCTGTTTCTGCAGTTAGAGCAAACCAAGTGAACTGTCAAGCTATCTGCACACCTTAAACATTTTTCAAGTAACAGGAAAGTTATTTCAAAGATTGTTACAGTATCAAGAGTCTCTTTCAGTAGTCATCATTTTAGTCTTCTAAAAGGTTTTAAGAGGTTCAACGTAGGCAGCCGGAGCTGAGGAATTACACTGCATGCAACACTGAGGAAATAGATAAAGAAGTGGATAGCATAGTTCATGCAGCGAAAGAAAAGAGATGCAGGTCTGTGCTGATTGCCTTGACCATAGACAGAAGCTGACACTGACCTGGGGGCAGCTGAAGTCAAGGAATTACTTCCACTTCTGCTATATGAAGTAAAGGCATCGTGATTCTCATCTTTAGTTTTAACTTTTTTCCTTTCTCTTTCAGATTCAACTACTTTCTGCATTGCTCGAAGAGCTGTATTTATTGGTGGTGCTTCAAGAGCATGTTTTTTTGGAGAGGCGTCACTTTGCTCCAAGTTCTTGGAAGTTATCTTTGTTTCTTCCTTACTTGGCAACTGAATGAGAGCAGCTTCTTTTACAGAAGTATTTTTGCTGTCCAAGTATTCACAAGTAGTGTCCACTGGAATCTTCTCCCTCTTCTTTTTAATTTTAGTGCATTTAAATAATTCTAAGAAAAAAGGAATATACTTTTTGTACACAAGTGAACCTGGAGTTAACTTGTCCACCAACATGTTCATAATCAAACTAATAAAGAACAGTACACATAACTAAAGACCTTGGAATAATTCTTAATAGGCAATTTACATCCCTTAAAGAATGCCCCTTCATATAATCTGTTATCAGCAACTAAGCATCCCAATAGAAGTGAGCTTGAAAGAGAAACAAAATATCTTTCTCCCCATCCATGCCACCTTTTTATCAAGGCTTTTAATTAGATGTTCTAAACTACATGAATATGCTCAACTATTTTATTTCCATTTTGGAGGCTGCTGAGGTAAGCTTCCACAACTAAGATTTTAAAATTAAATCCTTTGGGTATGCACAAATACCAAAACCAGTTCACCCACCTGGTTCCCCATTCATCTTCCTCCACAGGCTACAACTCCCTTGTTTCTGCACATACCCAAGTATTAGCTTTTCTCAAGTGGTCCTCTGTTGTCAAAACTTAATCCATATTAACTTGAGCTACTAAACTGTTTGTTTTTTTTTTTTTTCTCTAAAATCTTTGCACTTATTACAAAGTACATATCAGCTGCTTACATTCAGAAAACTGGTACTTCTCATCAAGAGACAGATACTGCTACTATTATGAAAAGCACCTCCTGAGCATTTGTTCCCACCTACTTCACTATCTAGCTATGCTCTAAAGCCTCTGAACACTAAGTCATACTCTTTTCTGAAATTAATATTAGTACACATATTGAAGTAAGGTCCTTAAACAAAGCAGGGCTTTACTATTTCAGTTCATCAGGTTTTGGACCAGATTATTATCAAAAAGGCAGTAACTTAAACATAAGTTTATATCTGGAACTAAATCAATGTCTTCCTGTTTAATGTCATTCAACTTGCGAAGGTTGAGGAGACCAGGCTTTTTTTTTTTTTTTTTTCCCCCTGTATGGAAAAGTAGTATTTACCTTCAGGTTCGTATTTCATTTTTAGCTCATCCAGCATAACTCGCAAGTTCATATTCTCACTCTGACAAGCTTGCAAATGCCTCTCATTTGTGAAGAGTTTCCTTTCAACTTCCAAAACCCTTTGGCTCTCATACAAAGCTTTCATCCTCTGCAAGGATAGTTCGTTTTTCAAGGTTTCAGTTTCTTTGCTGGGGTGGAAGGAAAATTACACAGTCACTCAGACTTGGTTGGTAGATACAAAGTCAACTAAGCATTCAGCAACTTCACATAAAAATTCATATTTATACACTTGTAGGAAATGAAAGAGACATCTTCCAGTACAATGAAACTTTTTACTTGAACTTGACATAGAGCAAGTTTGGTTTAATTACCAGAGATATAATGCTTGTTAAAAACAAAGCTATATTCTGAACAACACAAACGCGTACATAATTGGCTTGAGAAACTTTCCCTAACCTACAAATTCACTGTTTCATCAGGGCATTATTTTTTAGCCTGTGTAGAAATTAATATAACTGCTTCTACAACTGAGAACACAAGCTTTACACAAAGGTGTTACTGTAAGTGGCCAACACAAAAATAATTATGGTACTCAGTGCATGTCCTTGCCTCTGCTGCAGAGGCCATTAACTTCCACTGACTCAGCAATCCTAAGGTGCTCGGATCATGCCAGTTTCTCATAACAGCAACAACAGTGAGGTGACAGACTTCTGAGGAATTCCCACAGCTGATCATTGCCTCCTGCTGGAGGTGCAACACTTTCACCTCAGGGCTTATAAACAGTCCTGAGGCCAATCTCTATAGACTTTCTAATCAATAGATATGGAATTCACTAGCCAAAGAACATCTCAACTAAATAGTCCAATAAAACATTTGAAGTTTCATTATCTACCTCTTTTTGGAAGAGAAAAATATATACAGTTTCTAGACTTTAAGAAGCTTCATACAGTTTCCTTACAGTTTTTCTGTGTGTGTGTGTGGCTTTTATTTTTTTTTCAAGTTCTCAGTATCTTGTACCTAGGCGCATTAACATTTCTAGAAGAAAGCAACAATAATATAAAATAGTTTTTCTGCTATGTTCTGCAACAATAAGTAACATGGCAAACAAAGCAACTCTCAGTCCTATAATGAACATAGGATGGTACCACAGCACTAGAAAGTGATGCATATTTACACAATACAGCCAGTGGACTACATACAAACCCTAACAAAAAAATGGGAGAACAAGTAGCTAGAAGATAACTGGACTACAACCAACTTCTAGGCCTCAGACCATTAAGTACTTACGTTGAGTTGTCAAGTTTCATTTGCAGTAAGTCTGCATAGTAACCATCTTCAGACGCGCCACCTTTTGAGCTACTACTAGCTCTAGATTCTTCCATGTTCTCATATAAAGTCTGATAAAGAAAAAGCGTCAGGTTGTCAAATAGTGACCTTTCAGAGGCACATTAGCTTAGTCCTTAGGTGAAATTATCCATGCGTTTCTACAGAGAAGCCTCATCACAGATGCATTTAAACACACAAGAGAGCTCAGTTACTCTGAGCACTTCCTCATTTGTTACAAATATCAAATAGCACTGAAACTGACAGTTCTCTCATTCACAGAGAGAGAAATAGAAAAGCAAGTTATCTCAACTCCAGAAGATTCTCAAATAGCACCGCAGAACCGTTACCTTCTTTTTTACTTGAAAATACAGGATTATTAACCCACAGGGAATTTGTTTCAGCCTTTATTTCTAGGCTTCAGCCCTAAAGGTAAGGAATACAAGCCGTACTAATCAATAGCCAAAACCTCCAAGTCAATACATCTTTTAGACAAGAAAGTTCAATCATAGTAAAGATGTCACAAATGCAATGAACTTCCTATCAAATACATCAGTAACATGTGACTTTCAGAGGGTTTTGGTTTGTTTTTTCTGAACAAGCAGTACTCAGATTTAATACTGTCCCACAGATCTCATAGGCCTCTGTCAGTCAGTGACAGCTGACTGGTGCTTTTGATGGTTATTTGAATCGATCATTTAATTTCCTAACACTACTTATTTATGGCAGAGAGACAAAAATAAATACTGATCAAGCTTATACATGACAAAACTGGTAAAGCAATCTCTGTCTCAATTGCTTACTAAAATGGGTTAAGCCTAGCTTTATGCCACTTTGGTTAAATGCAGAATAGAGGACACTATCCTGGAAAGCATAATCCTAATGCAGAAGCTAATACACCTAAGTTTACATTCCAAAGCTGTGATAAAAAAGGGCCAAACTAGTCCATAAGTATGTAAGAAAGTAAGAATGGCTACAGTTATCTCACTCCGTATACACACAAACATCAGTAAAATTACAATAGAGCACACAGGCTTTCTCGTGTATTTTTCACCTTCCAAAATATTCCCAAGATGCTATCAAGTTGGAAGTTGGATAACAGGACTGAAGAAATCGCTTTTCAAGAATGATTAAGCAAATCAGTTTTTCTAGAAAAGAGCACACTTCAACTGCAAAGTTAAGACATATTAAGGAAATAAATATCCAAGAAATTCAACCAGGCTAAAAGATTAAAAAGTCATAGAGCCCAAGTAAACAAAATACATAGGTGAAATGGTTATGTCTTCCAGGAGAAAAATCAGATGTCATGGCCCAGTGAACTTCGACCAAATAATTGAACTTAAACACTTCAGGTGACTATGTAAAATATGAAGGTGCTACACACAGGAACCCCCAAAAAAGATTGTTTCTCTAAACCAGAGGTTGGGTGGTATAGAATTTTTTGCTTTTCCAAACTTCAGAAATATATGTTCTCCAGCTGTAAAATGGAACTTTGGTCAAAGAAAGGTATGAGTAGCCATTAGATCCCTTTTCAAACCTGAGCATGGACTTCAGACAGCTCTCATAATTCTTCTTATTCTCATGTTTTAGCTTCTGATTATGACTTTTCCACTTAATTAGAGACCACATACCTTAAATTTTTCTAGCTGCCTCACTTTCACAAGAAGGTCTTCTATCTCACCATTCTTTTGTTCCAACATCGACTGTAAGCGTTCCAGCTGCTCAAATTCTGCCTGAGAGCCTTTCATCTGCAGCAGTGTAGCCATTTGCAGCTGGAAAAAAAGGGGGGAAAAAAATCCTTGCAACAAATACTGGGTTAAGTGACTGAAAATCTCAGCCTCTTACCCAGAACAGTTCGGGTACTCAAGCTTTGTAATTCTAATCCTGAACACACATGTGCACTGGATGCTTAAAATCAGTAATTTTCTCAACATCGTCTTCACAATTATCATCATCGGTTGACACAAAATCTTTAGGACAGTTGAAAACTCACTAAACAGAGTGGTCCTGAGGTGTCACATCTTTCTCCATATTGACTATGGAACCTATAAATATACTGTTGTCAAGGTCATACACAACATTTCACATTCCAAGCTTAAACACCAAGTCAGCTAGAACCAAACTACAGTCCAGGCTCGTTTATCAGAGCTAGAATTCATCTATCAAGAACTTCTCACTTGGGGAAGCCACACCCTAGTTCACAAACAAGTTTAAAATCCCTTTTTTTGTGGTTCTGATTCTGAGGTATAGATAAGTTTGCCTTCTATAATGTTAAGCAAAGAATTTCAGCTTCTTCAGTGGAAGGCATCCTTTCAAGCAGAGGAACACCATCATTACAAAAGGAGAATTTTATCAAATAAAAGTTTCACATTTAGAGTGGATTTTTCTGATGCTATTAACATAATAATATCGTAGTACAAGGACCTTAACACATTCAGCTAAAAGTGACACATCAGACATTTAAACAACATGAAATCCAATAATGGAAAGACTTAGCAGGGTGTTAGTGACAACTAGCATTTTTACCAGTCTAGACAGTATGGATAAGGTAACACTGTAGGACACTTGGGAGAAATCACAGGGAAAGGATCAACTGAAACTAATTAGGCAACAGATTAACAGAGAAAACTAGATAAGAGCATTTACCCTACAGAATCTCCTATGTTAAACAAAGGATATTGATGATTCTGTACATAAACTAAAGCTCAAGAAAGATTCAATTCTCTTCCTCATAGCTTCTACAGGACATAGAGGAGACACAATTTTAACCCCCATTGGCTAACTAGAACTATCCTTACATTTCCCAAGCATTTAGACACTTAACCTTTTCCCCCTTCACTTAAAAGCCCACTTGCTAACCGTCAGAATTGCAAATTGCAGTTAATCTACATAAACAAAGCACAGAAACATTAAGAAACTGGAAGGGATATCTTGGGCTGTGGAAAATACACGGTAAAACTTTTATGGGAGTACTCCTTACATTCTGTTCAGGAGTCAGATCCCCAGAAGTCATCAGTAAATAGCACAGATATTCTGACAACTAAAGCTGCAACAACAGTTAACTACACTGCTGCAATCAGCTGCTGAATGAAGAGATGAGTTAACTATAGGTTGAGCTTTACACACAGCATCACAATGTAACACAAAGCAGAGAGCATCCTAGCAGGGACCTAAGATGGCAGCTTAAGCAGAACTGCTGTCCTAACAAACCACCCATCTCCAATACCGATATTAGAAGAAATTTTATGAGGACAACTGAGTACAAATTGAAACTGAAAATTAGTAGTAAAACAGGGATACCAATTTGCCTAACTTCTTGGTGAAAATCTTCGGTATTAGGAATGCTTCTTATACCACTCCATCAGTATGGCTGACTTACCCTCACATTACAAGGAGAAAGTTTCTGAAGAAACTGATCCTATTTAATCATTATACTCACTCAAATCTTTATCTATGTTAGATTTTATTAAAGAAAACTCCTTTGCTGCATCAGTAATTCTTTTCTTATCCTCTAAGAATATTGTTTCAATTATTTTCAGCCTACTTTTCCACAAAAGCTAGGTAACACAAACCTTGATCTTTGGTGTCACTCATCATCACTTTTAATGTTTAAGCATTTTCCTCAAACTGAATGATCAATTATTTGATCAAAAGGAAAGCATCCACTCTTGTATCAGAAAATTTGAAAACCAACGTGAAAACAATTGGCAGTTTTGCAGCACCCTCTTTACATTATCTTGTAAATCAGCTTCTGCTAACTAGTTCTCAGCAGTATTAACCAACATGCTCCCATCCTATGGAAGTATAGTCTAAATGAAATAGTTAAGACAAAAGTTATGACTTACACTCACACTAAAGATAAGGAGAAGCAAGAAAAATATAGACAAACATAAAAACAAGAAAGCAACCCAGAGGGGAAAAACACCAAACCAAACAACAAAAACCCCAGTGTGATCAGAGGACAGAGTACAAGCCTGCTGCCTTCCTCACTTTCATTTCTGACAACCACAGTTAATAAACAAATAAATGATTCATGTAGGACAAGAATTAGATAAGAAAAGAAAAAGCAATTGTCAAGCCAAATTCAATACTAGTTTGACTGACTGGAAAAAAGTAGAACACAACTCCTTTTAACAACTACTGCCAAAGTAAGCAAACATGCCTTCAGTATAACCTGGAGTTCTAGGATAAAGTAGTAACAACAGAAAAATGCTGATGTACCATGAAAGTCAAATAGCACAATGACCTCTCCCTTGCTTTTTCTCTCATTTCCCTCCCCCCAGATTGCTGTATATTTTAAAGATAATCAAATCCCCTAGCCTGCGTACTATAGCATTGCCTTATCAGACCCCAAGGAAGCCCTGGAGTATTACAGTAATGGTCATACCTTCATTCTTTGCAACTGTTCTCTAGTGAATGCATGCTGTTTTTGTAGTGACTGATATTTTATTTTCACACTGATCAGCTGTCGTTCCATTTCTGCCCTACGGTCCTCCACCTACAGAACATTGTTAACAGTTATTACTATGAAAATTATAACACTTGTCACTTGGATGAGGAGTTTTACATGGAGATGTTACCTAGCAATTGGTGTTGGTTCTGCAAACACTGCTTTTCCAGCTACAGTACTTGAAAACATGCGCTATTAACATTACTCCTGAGATAAGAGTGAGTAGACAGTGCTGTAGCAGCTGAAGCTCAATCAGTAAAGTGCAACAGATTTCTATTTTGATATTAAGAGAACAAAAGAGTAATATTTCATATGTTACAGTGTTGCTGTAGAATAGTTTTGTCCATTGGTATCAGAACAAATAGTTTTAAAAAAACCCCATGAACTATGTACCAATTCAACCCATTCCCTGGGTGTTGTCAGAAAACAAAAATAACTTGCTATGCATTTAACAGCAGCTGAACTCTTATTCAAAACCCCTCCCAAATGCTCAAACATCCAGCCATTTTCAGCACATTTTTAAAACAGAGAATTTACCAGCATCTTTTAGTATTTCACATACTATCTTCTGCATGAAAGGCGGCTTACCAGCTGAACAAAACTACTTAGAGCTAAGAGCTGCAGACAGAACTGTCATGAACCCTCAGTCCCATCTTCTATCTTGATAGCCAGGTAACTAAATGATTCCATTAAGTTTATTAACACCTTTTTTCCATAGGTTAGTCCCTAGACAGTTCAATGCTATTAGTATAGTATTTGATTCATGCTGGCCAGATCAGGTACAGATGCTCAGATATAACAGAAGAAATAAAACTTATTAAGTATTTCTTCTCTCCTCTGTATATTCTTGGGTATCTGTGGCATAATTGTACCTCAGCAAAGAGAGAATTGCCTTTACTTGTTGGGTCCAAAGACTGCTGCACTGCATGATCCAGCTGAACTTGAAGCTCTTGATTAGCTTCACGTGCTTTCTAGATTAAAGCAAAGAGGATATTAGTCATTTAAGCATCTGATGTACTACATATATGAATTTAATCATTTCCTCTGCCTTTAGTACAGATTATCTTGTACTACAGTACTTAACTGTGCACACAGTTCTAGTTGGTAAGAGATAATCAATTTTGTTTCACTAAAAGGCTTCATATTCTACTTGCTCTGCAGGATAAGAGCATAACTAAGAGTTTTAAAGGAAAACTTTGGTGTTTATCAATCGGATTGATGGTATTGAGACCAGCAGCCTTGCTATGCTACCTAACCATAAATCCTCTATTTCCCAGTACTAAATTTTCCAAACGTTCAGTAGGAACTGGAAATAAAAAACAAGAATTGTATCAGTGACCCGTGACAAGGTCCCGTTATGAGGCAGAATTCTGTAATGCAAAGGATGTCCGTACACAGCCTTCAACAGAAGAATGCCAATATAGAGAATATTCAGTAACGGGAGATACCAAACATGACTAACCAGTAATCTCTTTTCCTCTTCGGCCTTCTCTACCTACCTCCCTCCTCAGAACTCCTCTCAAAACTCTTCTGATTTCAGTCAAAAGCTATCACCAAAACTTGTGGAATGTGGGAATTATCTACCACTATTAATAAAAGTAAGAGAATACCTCTAATGCATTAAAGTAAGAAACAACTTCTTTTTCCCTTTCTTCTTTTTCTCCCTGTAGACGCTCAAGCTGATTACGTAAGTTACTGTTTATGAGTTCTAATTGTTCTTTACTGTACTGCAGTTCATTCAGCTTTTCTTCAACATTGGCCTAAAGAAAGAATGAAACAAATGAAACAAAAATTTTATAAAACAATTTGAAGAAAAGCATGCCCAAGTGAACCAAACAGGTTCCTGAAGAAGAGGTTGTAGTAAAGTCTTGTTACTAAGGATATTATTCTTTTCTGTGCGTATTTTCTTAATAGTAAGACAATCCTACGGTAGCAATATACACAAAGCATCTAAAAATGACATGAGCAAAAGCATCAAAGTTTATCTTCAACTAGCCAACATTCTTCATAATTAAGTAGTTGTCACAGACCTTCACACTTTCTAGTTCAGTGAGTTCTATCTGAAGATTGAGCATTTCTGAAGACATGGTCTCATGTACACGTTCAGACATCATATGTAGTTCTTCTGATTTGGCAGCAATTATTTCCTTCTGATGATCCACTTTGTGTCTCAATTGTTTCTCCGATAGTCGGGTTTCATCTAGTTCTGCTTTCAGATTCTCCAGCTTAAAGACAGTTGACAATTAAGTAGTATCATTTTATAATAAATTCTCGAGAAGTACAATACTTTTGACTCTGTTCTACTTAAAGAAAATGTCTTAGAAATAGAACTTAAGAATAAACTTTTTAAAAAAAGCTTTGACATTTAACATAATTAATTTAACTGTGCAGATATTTGTTAAAACCCACTCTCCTACACATTATATCTAGTTATTAGATTTGTTTTAGTAGTAAGTGTGCAATTATGAGTTAGATACATATTCTTCATAAAGCTATTAGCAGCATTTTCACTGTATATTAGTTGTCAAACCTTGTTTTTAAGGTCACTGATTTCCTGTCCATAAGCTCTGGTAAGCTGTTCTTTCTGTTGATCCAGTTGCATGTTTTGCTGTTGCTTAAGGGAATCACATTCAAAACTCAAGCTTTCCAACATTCGATTCTTGAGTTCAATTTCTCTCTGAAGAGAATATTTCTCTTGTTCAAATTTCTGAAAGAAACAACATACTACTAAATCCAGATGTAATATATAAGATGTAATTACATATAGATGTAATGCTTGGGGAACAACGTACTAAATTCAGGCTCAGAAACAAGACACTAAATGCCTAAAATCTGTAGCTCATTCAACTTTTTGTTGAAGTCCCAATTAGAGAATTGTCATACCCATGTTTAAAACCAACCAAACAAAAAAAACCCCAACAGTAGCAACAACCTGCTCTGAAATTTTATGACTTAATTGGTTGAGTAACATTCTCTTCTTCGTGGGAAGAATCTCTTGTATTCCTTTGCACCCAACATGAACAGCATGGGCATCTTTTCTGCAAGTGTAACAGAGAACTCTAGTGAGAGCTTACATGTCCTTTCTACTGCCATGGAACCCAATTATGTTAAAAATTGTTACAGTCCACCAAGCAATCCCTACTGCAGGACAACTGGGTTCAATGTTTGATAGAGACATCCAAACTGTCTACTGTTTTTTAATAAATCCCATCAACTCTTCCAGACTGAAGAATGACTTTTTAATCAGCTTCCCTCTATGCCTGATTGTGTATGTTCACCAATTATAAAAGGGCAGCTTCATTTTCCTCTTCCATTCAGCTAGCAATTAAGGAGAAGAAAAATAAGAAAGGAGACTCTTGAGAGCAGAAAAGGTAAATACCAAAATCAAATCAGTCTAAAGATGCAGGATTTTTTTTTTTTTTTAATAAAATAACTCTTAAAATACAAACCAGAATTAAAAGAAAAAAAAGGAACATAACAAAACTAAAAGCTGTCGGGTATGAAATTGACCTCTGTGACCTTGACACTGGCTTATCAAGGACAGGCTTAGCTCTCCAATATACAGGAAAAGAGTTTTAACTCAGAGATAAAGACCATACACGGAAAGGTTTGGGAGTGCGCCGCTGGCAAGACCCAAGAAAAGCAAAAATCTAGCATGATGATATGCCTACAGAGACTTTTATAGAAGCGTACACAGATTTTTATGAAAGACTTTGTGCTGTCTGTTAAAATTTACACTTCTGTTCACAGTAATGGCTTTGGATCTCAGATTCCAAATAAGAAAAACAGATTCAAAAGCTCAAAAGAATCTGTTGGATAACCACGGCTCCCACACAAGATGTTATTCTTCTGTATGAAAGCACACAATTCCTTCCCTCTGCCCTTGGAATCTAAGTTACTAATTGACCTGGTTCACACAAGCTTAGCTCATAACTTTGCCCCAGGCTATAACATAGAATTATAACCTCGGGGGGCAGCTTCATAACACAGTAGGTACCACCTCAGGTTGTCTGCAGAAAAGATGATTCTGACAGCAAACTGATCAATATAAGTTATTGGTGTTCATTCAGAATAGCAGCGTACTCAACAAACCACACCATACAAACCAAGAACTACAACAAAACTACAAATATTTTAGCTCTATCACAAGACAGGGATGGATGCACAGACTAGATGAAGAGAAATGGTGTATCTGAAACATGGGCTGACTGAAAACAAATATAAAAATTAAAGTGTTTATGAAAACTGGAAGATATTTTCCTGATTGGAATTTTCTTGAACAATTACTAAGAAAACTGGCTGACTAAATAATACCTCTGTATTTCAACACTACATGACTCTTTTCCAAGCTGTAAAGAAATGTACTAATAAATTCAGAATCCCTTGGTATTTAAGAAATTTGAAAACTTCACCTCAGAAGTGGTCAATTGTACAGTCTTGCTGCTAGCATTCTTTTTACAGCTTTAAGTGACACAAAGCCTGCAGAGAGTGTTAATGAATTGCTAAATATATCCAAAAACATATGCTCTAAACTAAAATTTTCTTTAGCACTTAGCATTAATTTTACATTAAAGGCAATTCATCCTACATGGCACTGAACACTTGATGAATAATTAGCTATGAAACCCTGTCCCAGGTAGATAAAATCATGCTCAACATCTTGGAGCAGAGATAAAAAGCTCTGCCTACAAATACTTAAATTAAAAAGGTTTATTAAAATTAATCTAGACCATAAAGGCATTGTGTCATTCAGAGAATAGTTAAAACAAAACAAAGTTAATGACTGCTTTGTTTACTTAAAAGTTTAAAACATCACCTCAGTTTTCTCAGTCAATTCACGGCGTGTTTGATCCAGCTGATTTTGAACTTCACTTTGGGACTCCAATAAATGCAAGCCATATTGTGCTGCCTTTCTTCGCTCATTCTCTGCTTCCTTGAGTTGGTGTCTAAGACTTAAAATGGTCTCTGTCTCCATTTTTCTTCCTTTTGTTACTTCAACACTGCAAACACAAAATCATTAAAAGATATTTTAATAATTTAATAAATTATTTCCACTAAGTTATGCGGGAGCTCGGACAAAAACCAAGCCGACCAATATGATCAAGGTAATGCCATTTTATTCTACACACAATAAAGCTTTTATAATCAGTCTAGCTTACATAACTCTTTTTCTCATAATCTAATAGGTCCTAAAAACCTGTACACACATATGCTGGTTATAATGATTGGTTGATACAAGCTGCTCACACACTCTTCAGGCTAGTTGCCAAATACTTTGCAAAGCTCAGTAACGTCCTTGGATGCCAGTGATATCCTTTCCTCCCATCCTGTTGAGTCTTTCGACTTGCCAAGTTTCTTGTTCTTTAATCACGTAGACCACAAGGTTTAATCTTTTGTTGAGCCTGCAACTAGGCCACAGCCTTTGGTTCATAACCGCTAGATATGCTAAGCGTTCAGAAAGGCTGGATTGCTCACATGTCCATTTATTGTTAGATGTTCTTCCACAAAGTTACAGTAGTTAATCTGGAGTTATTCAATTTCCTTCCTTAATCAGGATACAAGAATATTTTTTTGCATTAATACCAGAGACACACACACAAAAAGATAGCTCATGAACAGTCCCGTAAGCAGTAAATTAATAGCTAATTCTCCATAAACTTGGTTAACTTCTTATTCCTGACTATGTCTTAACTAATAGAATGTAGCTAAACAACTCCTGTGTACCCAGCCTGGTTTCCTAACACACTAGAACCAGAGTTAATCTAGTATATTGCCACCTTGCCATACACAAGAGAAGGCTAGGAAATAACCTTGTAAAAAACCACTTTTATGCCTACAGCTGACAACATTTTCTGTGGTAACATAAATAAAGCCACACTAAGTATAGCATTTCTCATGTACACAAATAACACTTAAGATGAATGTAGGCAGCTGTATTAGCAGGATAGTTTACTCTTAATAACATTATATGGGATATAGAAACAGATAAAGGTGGTTGAAGGAAAGAGTCAAAAATAGAAACCCTGTTAAAATACATGGAATTTTAACAGGGATTTTTATTTATTTATTTTTAAATGTTCAATGGAGTCTTTCATGACTGTTCTCCACTTTAAACATAAGTTGCTGCAGGTAACCCTTTTGTTAATACCCATCGCTGTCACATGCTTTGGAAAATTCATCTATTTCTATCTTTGTATTGTAACAGAAGAGACAAGTAAAGGTGAATTTCGCAAAAAGCTAGTCAAAATAAATCCAAACAAACAAAATATTAAAAAAAAAAAAAATCAGGTCAAATTAACACCATAAGCTTGTGTGAATGCTTGCTCCCAAATCTACTAAATCAGGACACTACGATAAAATCCTATTAAGACAGAAAATGCTAAGCAACTCAGGCTTCAGAACGACATAAGCCAAGAGTTCTCCCAGAAAGTGTGCAGTAACAATGGTATACAAAACCAAAGAAAACTGCAGTTGATTTTTCAACACCAGGGATTAGGATTTTTATATAGTTTTAAGATTAAAGTAATTCTTCACTGAATTTTGTGCTTTTTCTTTTTACATCAATAATTTATTTGCTGCTCTTTCTTACTGGCACATATATTATTCTTATGATTGTTAGCAAGATGCTAGTCTTGATCAACAGCCAATTTCACAGCTCAGTAGAGGACAGATTCTTTTTAAGAGTCATTATTACAATGTACAGCCTTCATTTTTTTTTTGCTAGCTTTTTTAAAATTAGCTTCCTATAAAAGAAAAAAATAATTTTAATGGACAGAAGTACATCATGCTAAGACTGTGCTAGTTCCTTTCAGAGGTACAAAAGAGAAATTATCAAATTCTGGTTTTCACGTTTTCCATCACTTGTTATTTAATGCATACAAAGAGACTTTATCCAGGCCCTGAAACTTTAGTTTTTCCTAACCACTGCAATGCTTGAAATACATTTTGCACACTTATGCTAAAATCAGCCAGCAAAAGACGGGAATTTTGCATACCTATAACTAAGACACAACAATATCACTAGTGCAAGGACATGTACCCTATGTACAATTTAATAATGAAGTGTTTGACAGTGAGATGTAGCAATACAAGCATACAGGCAACCACTCCTGGCATCCATTTGCAGAAGTAAAGGGGATGAATTAATCCTTATTCATTTCATAATTTTATAAATACCTTTATTTTCTGATCAAAAACAATAGAGGCAAGACAGCAATTCAATTGCTCCTAGCTTAGAGTAACATTTTTAACTCACCTTCAGAAGTCCATTTAAGACTCTCTTGACCTTATTCTTGTACTCCACCTTTAAAAGAAAAAAAAAAAAAAAAAGGCAAGTTGTCTAGTTCAGATGAGTATAAGCTGCCATTATAGCAGTCCTTCATAGCAGCCCCGTTCTGAAAAGTCTTAAGGCCTGTGGCTGTCTCATGAAAATGCAGATCACAAGCTAAAATCCCATAGAAATGCAAATCTTATTCAAATCTCAGTTGAGGCAGCTGTCAGATAGTTTAGAAACAGCCAGATCAGGCAATGTTGCCAAAGGATAGAGGCTCTGCAGTTGGCCTGTGGAGCAAGTAAACAGGCTACACCCAGGATCACCTTCTTCTAGCACACGTTATTTTTAAGGGCTGTTTGGGGATTCTGTCTTGCTCCCTCCTACTTCTTCAATCTCTTTTGCATGCTCTTCTCCAGTTTCAAATACAAAATCTTTCAGCTCTTAATAAATAATTTACTTGATAATACTAAAAAATATCTCAGGTTTTTCTTTCATTTTGTAGTTGAACTATAGATAAAAAGTGAAATAGTTTTCTTATTCACACATTCCTTGCCAACAATTAGGGAAAACAGCAAGTATGGCTTTTAGAGAACAGACATCCTCAACTTTTCGCTGTCAATTTTGAATGAAGTTGATCAGACAAATCCAGGTAACCTTATTCATAAACCTGTATTATACAAGGAAGTAATTACCTGCAATTAAGTTAACTACCCTGAAAATAATGTTTTAAGATAAATTAAATAGGTAGTAAGGTGAGCAAGTAGGAAGGAAAATAACAGAAATCAGTCTTCATTTATTCTGCTTAGTTACATGAGAGTTACTCACTTTTGGCTAATTATCATCAAATGTTTTATGACAGAGTCCATACAGAGGGGTCCAGACCTTGATTATTCAACCATTTAAGTTCTCCTTGACAAAAATAATAGGGTAGGAGATAAAAAGGTGCTCTCCTGGCATGCAAACGTTCTCCTCCCACTCTGTAGCCATTCTTCTAGTTAAACTGCTATTTCCAAGGGTCATGTGCAACAGTCGTCTATGTTCTATCTATCCAGAAGTACCTACAC
This sequence comes from Podiceps cristatus, assembly GCA_000699545.1. Classification (NCBI taxonomy): domain Eukaryota; kingdom Metazoa; phylum Chordata; class Aves; order Podicipediformes; family Podicipedidae; genus Podiceps; species Podiceps cristatus. Next base: position 26,374 of record JMFS01007298.1, read on the forward strand.
CGTTTTCCAGTCACTAATGTGATTAGCAAGATACCTTAAGCCAGGTATTCCCCCTACAATTCACTTCAGTTACTTAATTCAATTTATTCACCTACCAAGTCGCACACTCAAGCTGAAATATTTTCAGGGCTAATCACCTTCCACAAAACACATTCTTGAGCGGATAAGATTATAGAGAAAAGAAAAAGGTCAGACTACAGCCTAATCTTTCAGTCACAACAAAGTACTCAGCAAGCCAGCAACCGGCTCCGGAAGCACTTCGCTCAAAACAGTGTAGTGCAACGTTATGTCGTTTCTTTAATCCAGGACATTAACCCTTTGCAGTCCAGGCCGGTCATTCTATGGTACTCTCAGTTTACACACCTCCCTGACCCGCTTCAAACCAACGCAAGCAAACGACTCGCCCCACAAAAAAAACCGGGGGGTCGAAACAAGAGTCTGGCCGACACGGCACGGGTGCGCACAGGCGATGGCTTTACGGGCGGCCCGGATCCCGCTGGTAAACGCTCCCGGCCCGATGGCAACAGGCAAAACGGGCAGAGAGAAGGCGCCCCGCGCCCCTCCAGCTTCCCTTGACGCAGCCTCCGCGGGGCCGCAGGGCAGAAAACAGCCTCTCCTACTTGAGGGGAGAGGGGAAGGCACTGGCAGCGCGGCCGCGGTGAGGGAAGGGCCTGAAGACCACGAGTCGCAGACACACCGGCACGAAAGGAGCGGAGGGAGACAGGAGCTCCC
>KL256218.1:0-11750 GCA_000699545.1 Podiceps cristatus
GTCCAAGCCATGGGTAACCATTTTTTTTCACGAGAATTATGTGGGGAACATTATCGAAGGCTTTACTGAAGTCCAGGTAAATAACATCCACAGCCTTTCCCTCATCCACCAAGTGGGTCACTTTGTCATAGAAGGAGATCAGGTTAGCCAAGCAGGTCCTGCCTTTCATAAACCCGTGCTGACTGGGCCTGATCACATTGATCATCTGGTTGTCCTGTAAATTGTAATGGCACCCAAAATGATTTGTTGCATTATCTTCCCTGACACCAAGGTCAGACTGACAGGTCTGTAGTTCCCCAGATCTGCCTTCTGGCCCTTCTTGTAGATGGGTGTCAGATTTGCCAACCTCGAGTCCATTGGGACCTCCCAGGTTAGCCAGGACTGCTGAAAAATTATGAAAATTGGCTTGGTAATCACATCTGCCGGTTCTTTCAGCACTCTCGGGTGTAACCCATCTGGCCCCGTAGACTTGTGCATGTCTAGGTGGTGCAGCAGGTCACTAACCATCATAACTTAGCAGCAGAAACTTAGCAGCATCAATATCTTCTTCACAGTTTGCAACAAACCAGGGTCCTTGTGATGGAGCTGTGATTTATGGTCCTTTTGGTCCATCAGTGGGAATAGGTCTACCTGCCAGGTTGCATTGCCACCTAGGAGAGAAACCCATATTTGTCGTTACATGTTTGCTCACATGTATTTCCCAGGCATATGTTAGTTACAGCAGATATTCCTCTTTTCTTTCTGAAATGGGCAGCAAAGATAAAACAGTCAGCATGGCACCTCCAGCTGACTTCGCTACTCAGTCCCCATTGGTACCGCCCAGGGAGAAAGAGGCCCTGTTGTGGAACACACATGCAGAGCAGGCCAGAGGACCTTCAACTTAACCATGCCTAATTTCTCCACTGGCTACTAGGGTGATTGACTCAAAAAGAGACCTCTCCAACTTGAGGATACTCACCTTCTGATAAATGCATAGTCCTTGTGGTGCTCAGATAGCCTGCAACAGAAATCTCCTGCCCTCAGGATGGATATGGGCCATTCACTAAGGAACAGAAAGAAGGCACAGAAAATGATGCCTTTGAGCTATTATCTAGTCCTCTCTAGAAAAGAAATCACCCACAGGAGGTGCAAGAGCCACTGAGCGGCTTCTCTTTTTCTACCCTGTCCAAGAAAGATTAATTCATACTGGAGCAGGCACAAAACTGTGCTGCAAAGAGGGGTTTCTGGGGAGGAGCTGCTCTGCTAGGCAAGATGAGGCTAGAGATGAGCTTGTTTAACCCAGGAAAGGATGACTAGGAAACATGGGATCATCGTTCATCACAGTGATGGCTTAATAGCTGGGAGGGAAAATCATGTGTAACCTAAAGGACAATACCAGCACAAAGACAAGACAGTGAAGATTGTCGTGGATAGATTTAATGCAGGAGGTTTAAAGGTCAGAGCTGTGAAGTTCCCCCACAGTCACCCAGTTAGTATATTGATGTGCACTGGGACAAGCACACCAGGTCTGTAGCGTGGAGCTTGGTCAGTTCTCAGAGGAACACTCTCCCAGCACTCACGGTACAAGGCTTGAAGGTTGGTTCACTTTTTCTCACTTGGGAGCACTGTGAGGAGGTCAGGAGCCCAGCAGGGACAATGCTTCTGTAATAACACTATGCCAGCAACCCAGAGTGCCTGATGGGGAGCAGAATAAAGGAAAATTTCCCAGAGAAGGGTGGATTATTTGAATCTTTATAGTTCTGTTCTGAAAGGACAAATAATCTCTCTCAAGAAAGAGCTGCTGTACCTCTGAGTACCCAGCTTCCAGCTGCTCAGACGTTCACTGGAGTTGTGTCTATTCACAGCCTTGTTCTGCAGGAACTGAATGCATCGAAAATAAAGCAGATCAGGCTACTACATTCCTCTTGTATGCCCACTGGTTTTCTTACAAAGATAGGTCCCATGCCTCAAACGTCAAGCCTTCAGACATCTCCAAAGAGGGGAGAAAATTCAGTGCAGTGGACAGGAGGGGGACTCATGCCTGGGACTGCTCCCTGTCCCACATTGCACTGCAGTCCGCCCTACTTTCTGAGGTGACCCCATACCTTACAAGGCTCACATAGCTTTGGAGGCTCATATGTCAGTCATGGAGATGGGACGCATTTCATTATACTTAGGGCATCTATAAATGAAGCTTTTAGTCTAAGCTGGTCATGTAAGCTCTCCAGGGTCAAGGATAAGAGGTGGACGTCTTTGCAGTGGCTCAGCTGATACTAAGACAGGTGAGTTTCTCTGTGCAGATAAGAGCCTAGATGACCAACTAGAATTTGTGTACAAGCTTTAAATCTAAAATCAGGTGGCTTTGGTGTAGTTTAAAATGACATCCCCTAAAACTACAGCTGCAAGAGGCATTTTTTTCCTGCCTGTTCATTCCCTTCCTCTCAATGCCCCTTCCTTTATGCCAGCACAAGCAGCGGTGTGACCACACAACAAGCCAGATTAGAGAATTCAAGTTGGATGAAACCAACCCCAGACTGCTTTGAACCCAAATCAGTTCATTATGTGTCCTCATGGATGATGTGATGGTTTGAGAACAGGCATGGCAGGGAGCAAGCTGCAAAGGGCAGGGGAGGAGTGATGTGACTGTCTCAGCAGCATTGCTCCTTACAATGGGCATGGAACTCCAGCATGAGTTGAAGCCCACTCTGTAGAGCCACAACACGGTGCATCACAGTTAAAAAGCATGGCATTATAGAAAGACTACCCTGGATTTGTAGCTGGCGTCACATTTTGAGATTTGTGTTATGAAGTACAAGAGCTCCAGCTAGCACAAGTTGTATTTACCTTGATTGTATTGATTCTTGCTCTGCCACAGTAATTTCTTGTCTTTAAGGATTCTTGAGTGTTTTAATGTAAGTCTTCACTGATAGAGGGGGAAAAAGACAGCAAAATCACTGGTTGCTATGTGCAAGCAGGAAAATTCGTGTTGGGGAGACAGAAGGCTACAGGTAACAGGGCTTACAAGGGTGCTGATGCCAGAGCACTCAGGGGCTGAGATTTCTTTATCTGCAGATGTCAATATGAAACACTCTCACAAAAGGATGACTTTCGCCAAATACACCCTCACTCACTTTCTGGTACAGAGAGGGAGGACTAAAAAACTATGGTCCAGCAGTTAGTGCTACGAACAGGTTTCACAAATCTATATTCCCAACAGGCTCCATGGCAGCAGAGGCTTCGGGAGTGCCCAGTTAACAGTTTTTTTTCTCTAGCATGTTTTTTCCTTAAGAAAGATGACGGTGTGAATATGGCTGGAGGCAGATTTGTCTGAACTATAAAGATTTTAACATGCCTCTACTTCTACACCCCCCACACCTTAAGCCAGCTACCGATATCATGCCGGGGCTGCATGCAGATTTACAAACCGTACGCTGCTAAATTAGTTTCACCACCCAGTGCGAGGAAAGTTCAGAAGAAACCCAGGCTTCTACTTTGCATATCTATAACACAAAGCTGAGCCCTTTGATGGATTCCTCTGATGTCCAAGAGCTGTGAATGTTCAAGATGTCAACACCAAAAAAAGGTTGGAGAAACAACAGAAAATATGTCCCATCATCACCACTGAGAGTGATGATTTTTCCCTGGCAAAGGCTGACATGACAACAAAGCATAACTATCTAAATAGGATGAGGCCAGTAAAGACATTTGTCCTATTGTGAACAGCCCTGGCCAGGTAGTAAAAAGGGCAAACAGGCTCCAGCTTTGTAGATGCGGGGGAGGCCCATTTTACAGGCTCCTGCCACCATTGTTCTGCTTTGAACCATGACGTGAGAGCAAGGGCAAATATCGGGACAAACTGGACAAGACTATGAACTGCAGGTTTTGTCTTAGTTGAAAATACTTTTTTTTTTTTTTTTTTTTTTTGGTCACCAGGGAAACAGAAGCAGAAATGACAAATGCTTTCAATTTGTCAACATTTTCCGCAGATATTTTTGGTCTTCTGGTGAAAAACAAAGCATACATATTTCTTGGTTTAAAACTATCTGATTCCTTTTCCAAATTGAATGTGGAAATGCTGTCAGAGGGCTGAAGTCACAGGTGGGGTTCCTTAGATTTTCCTTGTCACGTTAGACCACCGTCTTCTCTTGGCTCCTTGTCTGCCTTCCATCTCATGAGTTATCATCGCCTCTCCTTGGGCAGAGCCACCAACGTGTGTCACATCAGTCTTTGCTTCTTTGAGGTGTCATCTGACAGGGCATTGTGACCCAGAAAGGGAACATGAAACACCAAGCTGCAACTCAAATCTCCACTGAAGACAAACTAATTTTAAACAGTTTTGTTTCCAGTGCGATTTCAATTTATATTAAAGAGCCTTATTCTTGGCTAGGAAACAGGTGCCTTTCTGGGGGAAAAGGGTTTGGTGAAAGAATATATTTTTCTATACATTTTTAAGAGAAGAAATACAGACTTTCCTTCCTGTAAATCTCTCTCAGTACAATCTTTTGATTTGTGAAGTTAATCTGGAAGAAATCCTAAGAAGAGAATTGAGGAGCTATGACCTGCTAGGACTTTCCTTAGCTAAGAGCCATGTCTCTGGAGATTATGTTGAGCTGGACCAATAAATCCTGCTGAGATTTCTATGCAAGTGTCTCATGGAGAGCAAAGCTCTTTGATTATCCTGTTGCTATTTGTCAAATGCAAAAGACCATGTAAAAAATAATTTTCAGCCTTCGGAATTACTATTCTTTCCTTCTGCTTTTGATGTCTGAGGAGAAAATAGCCCTGTGAAACAACTTGATTTCTTCAGAGCTATTAACAAATCTTTCAGGGTCCCAGGGTGACATAACAGGTCTGGTCTGACTCATTCCATTTAAAAGTGTCTCCTTCTAGCCAGAAATAGCTCTGTGTGCAGCCATAAAAATATGAATCAATTAATGTCTTTTATTAACTAGAAATGCAGATAAATCCCCTCAATCAGGGGAACACAAATTACTACCTCCTGTTCCTTCTCCCTCCTTGTTTCTTTTGTATCTTGCTGCTTCTTTAATAGATCTTTTTGGAGGTTGACTCCAAGTTCACGTGGCTACTTTTACAGCTGAGTCTCAGATGTACTGGGTTCGAGAAAGATATGTCAAGACGATACTGGATCACGCTCTAGGAGATCATTAGCTTGCTGGGAGAATAAGGAATTTAAAAATTATCTTGGCCAGGGAGCACCAAGTTAAATAGGAGCGTAGGCTGGACTGGGAGAATGAGGCAGAGGTAATGGCTTCACATGGAGTATGTGGGTGTATAGTACATGGGGAGCTCAATGAAAATGCATCCTATACACATACATTAGTGGTATTTATATTAATGAACACGGCACACTTCTCCTAGCTTAACTGTGACTACAGCCTCTTCCCTTGCCGTGACCTGATCAGTCGGATCCCAGCACATATTTCCCCAGAACTGAAGGAAGAAAAGAGTATTATTTTCTTCTCCACTCCGGCCAGTGTGCTGTGTTCCTGCCGCGTGTGACCCAGCTGCGGTCAGGCAGCCCCAGCACCCCCAGCCCCAGGCCACCGCATCCCACTCCGCCATGGCCATCACTAGCTCCGAAGCTGCTTCCTTCCCACCAGGTGTCCAGACTATGCTCATGTCATATTGAATCTAGTGAGCTCAGGCTTGAGGATGTGTGGGAATGCACTGCTACACTGGCTAGATCTTTTCTGGCTTAGTATGCATCTTCTCATATTTACAGGCCTGAAAATACCGTAGTTAGGACCATATTTCCATTGCAGCCTCTTATGCTGTAGTCAAACATCGTCAGCAAGAATTAGCAAGGACGTTTTAGCATCCGTTCTTTTCGCTAAGCTGGGCACCAACGACTGGCCATACACATGGATAAGGCTTAGTCCAAAAACCTGCTTACTGCTATTTTTAAAGGGAAAAAAATACCTTCTCTAAATAATCTCTACATGAAAATAGGTACATGAGTCAGAATGCGCATTGAGAATCTGGCAGGAAAAGACTTTAAATAATAGGATTCATTCAGCTAAAGCATCTAATCACCCCTGAAAGTGAAAGATTAGTTAAAACAAAAGAGTTATTATCTAAGAAAGTAAAAAGGGAATCTGAATTTGTTCGTTTCCTCACACAGTGAATACAGGGAGTCTGCATTTCATTATGCGCTAACCTGAAGGGCTGCAATAGCCCCACGGTGGAAACAGAACTACAACAATTTATGAATGCCTGTGAAAATATCTCCCTGCACCATTGCTTCATCTTAACCTGCTTTCCAGGAGAGTGGCTCGAGAGGGAGCAGCAGAGGAAGTTCTATCCAGGCTTGTGTGGGGGAGCATCTTGAAAAAAAAAAAAAATGTTATTCACAGAGTGGCTCAGTATAAGGATTTTAAATCAAATGCAAACAGACTCCACTGCACTGTGCACACAGTGGGTTGAAATGGAAGTTCTAGGCAGGAGAATATTTATAAATGTTTAATTTTACTCCTTAAAAAAAGACACAATCCAAACCTGATGTGAAATAAAAAGAATTAATAGTCAAGGAAATTAATTTTAATTAAAAAAAAAAAAAAAAAAAAACAAACCCAAGCTCAAATGTGTTATTACTAACAATTTGCTCTGCTTTAATAGCTTGGATTTTTGCTCCGATCTTTTCCATCAAACTTGAGATTTAGTCTGGTTCGTTTTTAAATGATGAATATGAATTACTTGAACTTTCAGACTTCATTTATTATCTGCCCATGCAAAAGATGTTACTGTAGCCTCTCATCTATACTGACACTCAATGGAAAAATCAGCTCTTTTTTTTTTTTTTTCTCAAGAGTGTGAACTTTGAGGATTGTGGGATGGTGCATAACTGAGACGTAGGAAGAAGATGGGGAGAAAGAAAGCTGATACTACTAACAATTTGTATACATTGCTGGCATCTCATTTCCCTGTGCTTCGGTGTCTGGAAATTTCATATAGCTGTGCAAAAGCTAGTTTGATTGCCCCCTTAATAGGCAGAGAGACAGATGCAGAGAAGTAAAGATATTAACACAGAGTTGTAGAGCTCAGTGGTAGGGTTGGGGCCAGGAACCTGCTTGACTTTCGTGTGCTGATACTGGGTGAATCCACACAACACAGGTATTGTGGAGTAGAAGCAAAAACCAATTGATATATCAAGCTGCCAGTACACTGCATGTGGAACATCTTTACCTTTGATTTCATCATTCAGTTTGCCAAATCAAGAGTTCCGGCAAGCTGCATCCTTTTTCACTTATGAGCTCTAAGACTATATTCAAAGAAAGGTATTCATTGTTATTGTTGTTATTGTTGCTGTTAGTAATATTATTACTGTTATTATCATCATGATCATCATTATAATTATTATCATTATCAACATTATTATAATTATTATCAAAAAGATAAGGAGGCTGTCTCTTCTGGTTAGGGCAGGTGGTAAGACGTTAGTTGAGAAAGTGGCATTTGGTTTGACAAGACTCTGTTCCTTGGGGAAAGAAACCATTAATAGTCATACTTGTATTTAGTCAGTAGATCTGGATAACATCTACTTAATGTGTCAACAGAGTTAGCTAATAAGTATTCCACACCTCCACCAACTCTATTGAAAAGCCATGGAGAACAGCAAGGTATAGGGAGCAGTCACGTATAGTACCAGCATGTGAGAAAGGGATGAACGATTGTCCTGGTAGTGGTCATCTGGTAAGTCTGATTTAATCCTCAGTGCATGCTTTATTAGTACAAGCAGGAAGCAGAAACAACAGTGGGCATGAAACCAGAATTTACAGTAAAAATGGTGGAAATTTTGTGTTTGTAAAGAAGGCACAGAATATCCTTAGAGGACAGAGAAAGATCTTCAAAAAACAAATTGCACCCATCAGATAATTGTTCTGCTGATAAAATGTTAGACCTGTGGCACAAAAAGGTGTAGATGCAGGGTTTTCCCTCCCTTGGGGTGAAGAGCAACCATAAAAACCCATCAGTCCTTTGCAGCTCTGCCCACATCCCAACCATGTGGGATCAGAATCAGACCCATTCTATCTTGATTTCAGTTGAATGTTTCTGAATATTCCAGTTTTGTGAAATCCTTCACACAATTAATTCAAATTGTCTTGGAGACGAGTGCTGACTGGGCAAGAGCAAAAACTGGGCAAAAGACTGCAATCAACAGATAATGATACACTGCAACATTTCAGCTAACAGAAGGAGCTGTAAAAGAGTGCTAAAAAAGGCCAGAATTTGCTCCTGTCTCTTCTTGCTCTCCTATTAACCATCCTGCAGAGAGCAGGCCATATGTAAATTACATCCACACCAGAAACTGGGTGCAAAATTTTGACTTTGGCCTCTTGCCTGGGGTAAAGAATCAACAAGTTTCTTCTCTCGTCACGCTTTGAAGGATCCTGTCAAATCTTGATTTATCTTTCCTTGAGGAGCTTTCTCTAGCGGCTGGATAAGGTCCTTTGCCAGGGTAAGAGAGAGTCAGGTCCTGCCAGGGGTACTGCTGTGGGCAGAGCTTAGCCTTGGGGCAATTGTCCTCACAACTGTAGGACCCGGAGGGTGGCTCAAGCATTTGATTCAGATGCTAAAGCCGCCGAGCTGTCTCTGCCTTCCTGCCCTCTAGGGAGGCATGAACTGGGCAACTGGCTGCCACTGGTGACTCCACAGTCAAATGCGGATTTGGTGGTGCTGGTACAGAGAAAGCTTCAACTCTGACACTTTGCCAAGCACCTTCTGCTTAGTAAGAGTACCTGTTTCCAGGAGCTCAGCCAGAGTTCAGGAAACTGCTAGTTTTTGTGGTCTCCATGTACAGGGAGAGAATTAGCTTGTCATGTGGGCAGGAGCTGGTAAAACAGATCACAATAGCTGCTGTCGATCAGCATGACTCCTTCAGATGCCACCAACAAAGCCACGTTGACTCCTGTGCAGCAAGGGGAAATTTAGTCGAAATTGCACTCAAGACACATCTACAAAGCCTTCATCTGATCCCAAGTGAGACAATCTACAACATTCTCGGTGGCAGTATTGGAGAGATGGAGACCAGGAGAGGGCCACATGAGGAAACATCCCATGTGTCTTGCCCAAAAAGGGTGCTAGGAAACTACCATTCAGCAGTGCTGATAGGAATCCGAGACCCCTCTTCATCTTATATTTTTTTGCAGGAGATCTCAAGAGCTTAAGCTGTACTCTGAAAAGCTTATGGGAAAGACACAACTTCCAGGATGCCTGGACAAGTAATCAGTGCCATTGAAGGGCAAAGGAAATGTCAGTAGGGCTCAGGCCATCTGTCTTCCATCTCTTTGATCCCTGTTCAGAAGTACTCCCATTTTGCGGAGCAGGTACTGAGCCCTTCAGTGACCACAGAATAGGCCCTATGGCTCACAGAGTAAAAAAAGGTTGAACATAACTGATATAATTACAGAGGTGAAAGAACAGCAGCAGCTTACAAATTGTAGCTACCCTCTTATTAGCATGGTTGAGTGATGACTGTATAAATGAGTAGGGCTCATTGAACAATAAATGTCATATTCATATAACATATAGGATGATACAGGTAATTGTAACTGGAAAATACATTAAATCAGGAAAGAAAAATTTGGGTTGAAAACCAGGAAAATAAAGGATTGCTGTAGGCAAAAGCACTGTGGAAGCATTTAGAAAGATTTCTGTTATTTGGATCCCAGTGGTATCACTGGCAGCCAGTGTGTTTAAATCCCCTAGACACCACTGGAATTACTAACCTTTAAGCTAAATTGATACCAACTATATTATCGGGGCTGCCCTATTTTACTGGAGGGGAAAGGAATTGTATAGTACTGATGTTGCAACTTTGGGATTTGCTTTCAAGAATAAATATTGTGTGAGTCCAAAATCCCTTTTATGAAATACTACTTGTCCCAGGAGAGCAAAGATGATCCATCCTGGGTGCTGCCATGAACTGCTATCCCAGTGCTCTTATCAACATCTTGAATCCATTGTCTCAGATCAACAAACTTTCTTTATATATGTCATGTGAGGTCACACATTAAGCAAACCAGTTAGAAAGGCTCCTAACAATACAACAGAGATCGAGCAGCTATTCTAGCCAATAAAGCCTGTTGGAGTGGCTATGTAGTTACAGCAGCCTCATCTCATTACAGAGTTGATTTATTACCAGTTTCAGCAAAACAAAGGGACTAGATAAGCATGGTCCGGATGGGATTGCCAGAGTACCTCTGTGACTAGCCGGATGAGTGATGAGTCTGAGCTGAGGACCTGTGGCAGCAACCACACATGACGCACCAGCTCCAGCTGGAATTATGTATCTAGTCCTCCTCCACGGGGCTTTGGCTAATTGGCATGAACGAGAGCTAAAGATGACATTAACACTTCCATGAGATGGATAACAAAGACATTCCACTGTATAGATTTCTCAGCTCGATGTCACTTATGTACGTGACTACCTACAAAGCTGTATGGATGAAAATCAAACTTGCTCCATACAGGGGTTGTAATACTTTCATTAGGCTTACAGCAGAACATGCATTACCTGAAAGTAGCCATGTGTTTAGTGTAACGTGGGAGCAGACCCAGTAGGAACACGTAGTTGGGTGCACAGGCAGTGGCAGGACCTCGTGGCCAGGCAATGCTGTGGAGAAGGAAAAGCAGCTGTGCACAGAGCAGTGTCCTTTGGGTGAGATGGGCATCCAAAGGTCTTCCTCCCCTTCCTGCAAGCAGTGTCACAAGGCAAGAAAATCTGCTCTCATGCACCCTGTATCAAAAAATGAAAAAAGAAAACCTTTACCCATACCCACTTGCCTGACAGAATGTATGCTCCAGTGTCTGAGCCACGTGAGTCCAGCAGCAGTGCTCAGCAGTTCAGCTCACCTGAGACAGCTTTGGAAGATGTGGGTGTGAAAGTCGACGTATCTACCTCTTTGGCACACCCTGCGTGAAACCCGCTAATGGCACACACTGCATTGGTGGCCTTTATTTTGAATTGCAAAGTGCAACACAAGTTAGTTACGCACAAAAGAGAATCACAGCACTGTTATTAATCAGCATGTCCTTGGAGTTGGTCATGGCCTCACAGGTGGTGCAGAAGAGTCTTGTCCCTTATCACAGCTTCAGAAGTGTCAAATACCTGGATTTAAAGGCAATAAATACAGTTGGTTTAAAGCACTCGAATTTTTAAGAGATTAGGTAGCTGAAATTGCAAAAAAGCATATGGCTGCACTTTCAGAGGACTATTGAAAATTTCACTAGGTACTTTTTAGTTACTCAGGAGTGTCAGAATTTCACTTTAATTGCATTTCATATCTAAATTAACATTATTTCTGTTAATATCATAATTCAAAATAAGCAATAAGATGACAGCCAGGGTAGTCTGAAAGCCAAGATACTTGAAGGACAGTGCTGGGTCAGGGGAAGAAAACCCAGACAGGTGTTTTCCCATCTACCTGGAGAAAATGCTGAATCTGGGCTATATAATTAGGCATCTTATTTGATACCAACTGCCATCTTCAGTGACAATTTAAGTAAAGGTGAGAAGCAGCGAAAGAACAGCAGCCTAAGTGACCTTCTCCTCTTATTAGTGACTTTTTTTTTCCTGTTCTTTCATGGTACTACCAGCATGGACACTCATAATTACTACTAAGTTTACTCAAAAAGAAAAGAATTGCCAGATTGAAATCTTACACCTGCCCAATACAATTGGGAGCAGCCCTGTGGAGAGGACTTGGGAGTGTTGGTTGATGAGAAGCTCGACATGAGCCGGCAATGTGCGC
>KL256218.1:12193-48228 GCA_000699545.1 Podiceps cristatus
CCCATCCCTGGAAGGGTTCAAGGCCAGGTTGGACGGGGCTGTGAGCAGCCTGGTCTAGCAGGAGGTGTCCCTGCCCATGGCAGGGGGGTTGGAACTAGATGATCTTTAATGTTCCTTCCAACCCAAACTGTTCTATGATTCTATGATTCTATAAATTGCTGTCTAAAGAATGCTAGAGAAGCCCAGAGCATGTGAACAGGGGAGGCCTGTCTTTATCTGAGGACTTTCCTGGTGGATCTTACTTTCATGACTGATCTCATACAAAGAACAGGAGTTAATTTTCTCACTTCCTGTTCATCCTTTGAAGAGGGGGAAACCTTCACACTGCTTTTCTTGTGCAACAGGACACTCACCCACATATGTTAAAGCAATCCTGTTTTGAGATCTTTCTGCTCCCCTAATATCCAATGTGGCAGAGACAGTTTGTGGCAGGACACCAGCAAGACCTGTGCTTGGCCTGGCTGAGTATAAGAAGGGGAAATGAAATGCAGGAGGTAATGCTTGGAAGAAGTTATTGTGTGTTTTAAAAGCAAAGGAAACGTCTCAACAAGCTTTACCAGTGCTGGGGACCTAGGTGAATGGTAAGCTGACAATGGTCAGTCTGGGAACTCAATGTAACTGATTCCTAAAAACAAAACCTCAATCTGGAATTTCCATAGTGAGTTAGATGTGCTCCTTGTCACCAGCCAGGTGCTTTTTCTGGTCAGGTGTATCTAGCTTGGGACCCCTCGCTACAAGAAAGATACCGAGGTGCTGCAGCATGTCCAAAGAAGAGCAACAAAGCTGGTGAAGGGTCTGGAGAACAAGTCCTATGAGGAGAGGCTGAAGGAACTGGGGTTGTTTAGCCTGGAGAAGCAGTTGAGTCACTATCCCTGGAGGTATCATAAAGTTGAGTAGACATAGACACTGGGGACATGTTCTAGTGGTGGACTTGACAGTGCTAGGTTAACAGTTGGATTCAATGATCTTAAAGGTCTTTTCCAACCTAAATGATTCTATGGTTCTATGATTCTCAGCTTTTAAAAGCAGCCAGCATTAGGCACATGCAGCCTAAGTTGTGAAACCAGGCCAAGGTGCACAGTGGCTTGAGCATGTACTTTTTTTCATCCCCAAAATCACTGCATTAAAAGAACATCGAGGTCATAATTCCAAGTGAGGGTGACAGAACTGAGATAACTTTAAGCTGGGCTCATTTATATGTACATATTCTGATTGAGGTTTTACATGATTGCACACACAGCTCTGGTCTCATCCTGGGCACAAGATAGATGCTATTTCTAACTGAGTACCTGCTCAGTATTTCATTAAGATCTCCATGTACTTGCGGTGCCAGGCATGCTTTACTGTATGCTGTCCAGGCCCAACACTGAACACAGAAATACCAGTTTCCTTGCAGTCTTTTCTATCATGCTCAGAGTATATTAATTCTCTCATAATGTTTTGTACTTTCTTTCACACCATTTTTAGAAGAAAGGGTGCTATTTTTGTTACAACCAGGTAGCTATGCTCAGATTAAAGCCAAAATTGTCACTATAGCCAATTTGCTAATGCCAAATTTCAGACTTTCATTCTTAATATTCTCATGTCTCTTTTATCAGCTAAGTTCCCTATATCGACTCCTTTCTTTATGCTGTCAAATATTCAGGTTCATGCACAAAATTCTGCTTGTAGCATTTTATAGCACTTGTGTTCAGAGTTGCATCCTCATTTCCTTCAGCTGCAGGTATGGAAGCAGAATGTTTTTGCAGGTCTGCTCCTGGAATTTCAGATCTGCTTGGAGTCTATGCACATACTGCTCTTCATTGAATAAGATGGAGGATCATTCTCAAAATTTGTATGACGTTTGCAAGAGAAGGCTGTGGCATGGAGCAGATGCAGAAGAGGAGCAACTTAGTTTTGCAGAGGCAACTTCTGGCATCTTGACCTCACAACTTGATTGCAACTTTACCAACGTTCTTTGATTTGGATTCCTAGTGCAATGTGAAGACAATAAACAAACCGAAAAATATGTATTCCTTCCTGTAGGATGTTATTGATCTTGCTGTGGCAATCAGCAGTCATAAGACCTTTACATTCACAGCGTATCTCCTAGGAATTAGGCTTAGAGTACTCACTCCTGCAACACACTGTCATCATCTGTAGGCACCTGGCACTGCAAGCAGGCAGATCCACACAGCTCTTACGTACAGCAAGGAGCTATATTAAAATTTGGGAATATGAGGTCCAATTGTGGATTTCCTCATTGCTCTGTGGAGATCTGTACCTTTACCTGTTTACATCAATCTCTCTTTTCCTCCCAGGATGTCTCCAGCTGCTTCCCCACCACTCGTCTCCTTAGCCACCTTCGGCTTTGCTTAAATCTGCTATTTCCTGTTCCTCCTTCTATTGCCAGTGCTGTCCTTTCTTTGGTTTGGTTCCCAGGTACTACTCATAACACCCAACAGATGGGAATTTTCCATCATCCCAGTGAGTTTTATCCTTCTTCTCTTCCCATCTTAAATTTCTTTCTGGCCTCTCTCTGACTTAGCTCTATTTTTCCTGCCCTGTCTCTTGTGCCATTAACATCCAGCTTCTGCCCTTCCTTTCCACCCATTCACCCTTTTTTTCTCTTATTCTTGCTTTTTAATTTGTGTCTAACCCCTCCTAGGTACATTTTCTCTCTTATTTTGTGCCTGCATTCAGTTTTTTCAATCTTTGCATGTTAGTCACAAGAAAGGCAGTTACTGGACATGAAGAGCACAGGACAGACAGGCTCTCTGCTTGCAGATCTGAGCCTGGTGACACAGACCTGGGAGCCAATGTCCTTCTCAGTTTGGGATAAGACTAAAATATAAGATAAGACTAAAAAGTGGCAGTAAGTGAGACACTTTACCATCCTGAAGGCCTTACCAGGCCTCAAAACCCATCTTCAAAACAAACAAGTTATTAAAATACAGGCACACCCCTTCCTTGCTATTTCTTACTTGGAAAAGGACAAAAACGTTTCGTTGTTTGTTTTGTTTTGGATTTTTTCCCCAATGAAAATTAAAAAAGACAAATCAACCTTGAGAGATACATCTAACATGGAAGGTTTCAGACCAATTAATTTAATGTTTCAAGTCATTATCATCTAGACAGAAATTTTCACAATAGAAGATGATAGACAAACTTATATTCAGGCTTTGGTATTTAAAATGACCATAAAAATTAGTGAAATCTTCTCTTCAAGAATTCCCACCCAGCACATGGGGAAGCATGGGGCTATATGCAATGTTTTCTCGCAAGTATTTTATACCACGGGTTGAATTTGGCACTGCAGTATTGCTCAATACATTACACTATTGCTGTAAATGTCACTGTAATTCTCTTTTTCCAGATCTAGCTAATATATATGTAAACACTTAGTAGTTGTATGGATTTCTTTCAAGTAGCAGGGATTTGTGAATGTTTACAAATGTACACTTTGCGAATGTAACTTGGCAGTACTGGTGAACTCTGTAAACCCTGTCTACGTCTGGATGGTTCATCCTCTTGGGTTTACAATCATCCAAAACCAGTTAAAACCATGGATTGAAACCCACAGCTTGAAAATCGAAACAAAAACCTGAATGTGAACACCAGCCAAATGTGGGCTGGAAGGAGAACCTGGAAATTATTGTTGACCCTCAGACACCGGTTGGGACCCGAGACCAGAGCAGGGTTGTAGGAGACAAGGATGTGACGCCCAAGGTCAAGCAGGCACCTTGCTGGTGGGTGCCTGCTTGCATGGTTAAGGATTGGAAGAGGGGAAAGGAGGCTTGACTGGGTGAATCTATTGCAGATCCATGGCTTGGCTACACCTGGCAGCAGCATTTATTTTTGTCTGGTCACTGTTGTTTGTGGCTTGAGTAGTATACCTATCTTTATCCCCCATTTGTGATTTTATTTGACAATTTTCTTTAGGTTGGCAGAGAAAAGCTAATTAAACCTGAATTCTTTTCTAACCTATGCATCAAAATGCTCTCCTTGGAGCCATTTTTACTCCCTGAGGGTCTGCATACTTGAGATGATACTGCTCAAGTAGTCTGAATCATGATCTCATCAGAGACAATAAGATGCTGAAGATGGTTCTTAAGTGCTCAGATCAAGCTCCTGTCAGGGAATCTGTCCACCAACATAACTAATACATTTTCTGTTTCCAGAGAATTCATCATTCAACATAGTCCCAAAGTTACCCTTGGTCCATACTAACTTGGACTCGACTGAATTATTTAGCATTGAGGAAAAACATATTTATGCCAAAATTATAGAATTGCAAAGGAGGTTGACAGTAATGAAGAATCCCGCTTAGAAAACATCTATTATTCACACATACACATGTACGCACACACGCACATGTACACAAAACAAATACAAATTTCTGAATAAAAATACAAAGCCAGAAAATATGAGGAAGAAAGCCATGGAAATAGGCACAAGTTCAGAATAAAAAAAATCCAATTTTTTATTGACAATATAATTTGCATTAAAAATGTGTGGCTTTCATCTAACTCTCAGTTTTCTGTTGGAGGGAAAAATGCCTATCCATAGTATTTCCTGTATCATAAATTATTTGATTTCCCATCTTCCAGAGTCCCATCATAAGCTTTTAGTTACCCCAATTCCTGTCTTCTTGTGCAGCCAAGGAGGAAAGGAGTTGTCAGAAATATCAGCATAGCTTCAGTAAGTTTAACTATTAATGGTCTTCAAAGAAATGCTATGAATCTTTGATGCATTGATCTAAAGTCAGTGGAATTCACTTAAGGCAGGAACAGACAAGGGAAAACGTCTGAGGAAAATCTCTACTGTGCACCCAATTGTGCATCTACTCTGTAGTAAGTACTGGGTGATGGACTACTTAATGGAGGAGTCAGCTGTAAATGAAGACTGACGCCTGCTTTGTGGAGGACAAATGTGTTATTGCCAGCCAGGGGTACAGTCCAGTTGATTTTATGTCCTATTCTCTGCTCAGAGACCCATCACACTGACCCTATGCAAGTTTCTCTGGGTAAAAATGATTGAAAATTTGTCCTCTAAAAAAAAAAAAAAACAAAACCAAACCCCACCTTTTAAAGAAATCTACAGGTCATGACCATGATAGTTTTATCCTCGATGTCTATTGAGGTTTGTACGGGGAAAGCTGCTAGTGATAAATGCTCCACAGCCAAGTCTGAGAGGACTCATCCAAGTGCAACATCTTTGATGCTGCTCCACTAGTCACATCCCTCCAGTGACAGTGGCACTTGGCAGTGAGGCACCTTCAGGCTCTTGCTGAGGAGACTATTCCACCTCCAGCCACTCCCATTTTTTCCAGTAAAGTGTAAGTGCTAAAGCAAGATTTTTGAGGGTCTGACCTGAAGAAGCGAGTGCCATGTCCCCACCCTCATGCAGTTAACTGCATGCACCTTACTGATTTATCTTGCAAGTAGGGTGAGGAGTGCCAAGCCAGATTGAGAGTGCTGTGAGTCACCAAGTAGAGTCTTCTGGATCACTCTGATGATCTCCAGTCTTACAATCCTAAACACAATTAACAGGAGTAAAGCTGTGGCTGGCTGTGACTTGCACAGCAGGATATTCCTACCTGGCACTTCCTTGTTTCCAGTAGTTCAGCATAGTTCAGCAGCTCACAGCCTCTTCAGAATGGGCAGTATCTCAGGAAACTTCCCATCACTGTTGCCCGTGTTGCTGACATCATAGCACATCAACACAGGAGCAGAAAAGTGATTGCCATCACTACAGGATGCAGTTTAGAGCTGCTCTCGATTCCAAACTTACCAGCTACGCCAGGTCTGCTGCCTGTATCAGTAGTGGGGTACAGTGTCAACTGGCTTCTGCACTGGTAGATATAAATTGCAGCTGAGGGCTCACAAATTAATAGCAGAGTGGGTTATCTGCCACCATCCTAAAGCCTGGGAGACATTATTCAACAGAAACCAAAGAGCAGGATTACTCAGTACTTCTCTAAGACTTCATTTGTATTTATTCTTATTGTTGACTAATAGTGCTTTGGAAGGATCTACAGAACCCAAGTAAGATCAGGACTTTGTTGTATTAGTGCTGTATGGCTGCAGGAAAAGAAAGAGTTTCTCTCCAAAGTGCTGACAATTTCAATGGAGATGACAAAGAAAGTGTTGTTATACCAAATTTAAACATGGTGATGTGAGGCTCTGAGAGTATAAATTGCCAAACAGGTGTTTAGTCTAACTGCAGACATGTCTCTTGGGTTGGGATGAACTTGCCCTCAAAATGCCCATTTCTCTTCACTAGAACTAAAGAATCTGAAATTACTACTTTAGATGGGGCTCCTCATTGTCAGAGAGGTAACTTGAGCAGAGAAATTCTCCCCGGGCGGCCTGTTTCAGCCACAGACCCCTCTGTTCTAGACACCGGTGTCTGACCCCATCTCCGGGTTCCTATCTTCCCACCCAGAACTGTAACGCTAAACCATCCAACGGCCTGCTGAGACATTCAGCACTGAGGAGGAGCCTCCACAGCCACCAGCTCCTCCACGGGGCTCCTCTCACACGGATGTTACGTTTGGGCACGTTCCTCTTCTGAACTCAGCCCTCTGACCAGCTCTATTGAACACTGCCAGACAATTAAAACTAATACCACGACTATAATTATTTCTATTATCATATTACTAATATTACTTCTTGTTCCATCATATCATTTTCATCTTATTATTATGCTATTTATGTTTTGGCCATTATTCAGATAATAAAGCCAGATGCTCTGACTTGCTTCAGAGCTTCATTGTGCTGGATGCTGTAGTGTCCCCTGTGAAAAGTCAGTCCTCACCCTGAAGCACTTAAAAATCTAATTAGAGAAGACATACCAGCATTATCTTCGTCTATCAGAAGCTTCAGTAACAAACCCCTACCCTTCAGGATATCCAAGGTCACCTTACTAGACTTCCTGATGACTGGTAAAGCTCCCAACATCCTTGATGCCTGTGCCAACACCAGCTCTTACAGAGCTCTAGAAGCAACCTTATTTCAGCATTGCTTTCCTGATTCCTTGGGAATCACGCACAAAGACCTGTGCAGATATTTACCCCGACTGCTTATTCCTTTACACCCTACACATTATCTCCCTGAGGGCTGTATTCTTTCACATAAAAATGATTTTTAAAAATCCCAAGCTGGAAATAAATGGCTTAAACTACTGCTGAAGAAGGAAGGCTGTTATCGGCATTACGGTTTCTGGGAAGTGCTTGGGTACCGGAGCGATATAAGCTGAGGGATACACAGAGACTGGCCGCCCCAAGGCCGCAGCAGGGGACATCCCTTCCCCGCGGGGATCCCCCTGCAATGGGGGTGCAGGCTCCCGCCGGCTCTGCTCACCCTCGCTGGGCAGAGGAGCAGCAGCAAGGACGGCCGTGCCCCTGCCTGCAGCCACTCCTGGATGCTTTCACCTTCACAGCCCAGCCACGCTGGGCCAGAAAGGCTTTAAAATTTACCAGCAGTTGGCTACTTTGCCCACACACAGCCTAGGCTCTCTGTTTGATTTCTCTGCATGTTCATCTAATAACTCAAATGTGGTTAAAACACCAGAATTAGAACTGCCATTTATTTTGCCGTTTCCCATCTTTTCCAAAAGGTGAATGTTTAAAATGATGTATGAGCCATGAGCTACAGTGCTCATTTATGGCTCTTGCAAAGCTTTCCCCGTGACTGGAAAACAGTGGACATTCGCAATCAATAAGACTCCTCCGAACAGCCCTGTCCGCAGTTTCATTAGGAGGTTGTCACAAAGTTATTTCAAAACCTTGCTCAAGTAAATTGGCTGCGAGCAGTAACTGCTTAGTCTGCTGCCGCCTGACACTCAGCTCTGAGGAGGGAAGTTCCAGAAAAGATTTGTTTCACCTCAATATTAAATTCTGACATGCAATAAGACTGCTAAAACACCGGCTAGGAGACATCTGTAATTACCTCCTGAAAGTATCACATGTAAATACCCACTACATGACTTTGCAATGACACTACCTGATGGAGAGCTGTGAAAAGGGTGTCTTTCAGATGTGATGTCACTTACATCTTACCTTTTGGGACAAAAGGTTCTGATCTGGTAATGCTGATGTTCCAGGATGTTACTTTTGTGTGAGATCCTATTAATAAGAGTCCTAATTTTTTCCTGCTAAAGTCAGCAATACAGTTGCTACTAGTTTTAGTGAGAGCAGAATTAGGCTGAATATTTAAAAGATACCATCTAATTCTCAATCTGAATCTTTCTGGAGGAAATCCAGCATATGGAGTGGCCGTTTGCATTCTAATAAAACATAGAAGGAACTATTGTTCCCCGAAATCCATATACGTTCTCAAAATCTGCCACTTCCTATTACAATGCTGCAGAAGCCCTGGGAGAACGACAGCATTTTTATCTAAAAGGTTAAGCAAAAAATAATCAATGGAAAATATTAGCTTTGACAGAACCAAACCAGAAATTTTTAAGTTTTAAAAATGCATCCAGATATTTAAGGCTTTTTGAATGAACTCGAAGCGTTTCATGACATACATCTAGTATGTGAACGCTGAAGTACATTTTAAAATTTCAAGCAAAGTAACCTTTTCAAAATATTCTACAAGCATTTTAAAAATTTAAGTCCATTGTGTCTGAAACACACTCCTTCAAAATAAAAAGTTGAAAAATTTTGTTGGCCTGTAGCAATAAAGGCCAACAGCAATAGGGCGAGGGCAGCTGCCAGCTGCCACGTTTGCTCTCTCGGTTATCTGTTTATTGAGAGCATTGGTAAAACCCCGGGAGGACTCTGACCATGTCCCTAAAGTCTGATTTCCTTTCCTTCTCAGAGCACGACGGGGATTAGTTGCCCCTGGGGCGGGTGTAGACGGGCAATGCTAACCAACTTCCAAGAGATGTTTCTTCAGAAGCTCACACTCTCCCTTTGCTGTGGGAGGTCATTTCCCTCCTAAGCAGTTGCTGGGGTAACAGTGACTATCCTTCATCTGAGTTTTCTTAGATATTATATCTTGCTCATTTCTAAGCTTCTTGTGAAGGGGGTAATTCCTGTAACCTTATAAACAGCCCTTCAAAATTTATTTTCCTATATTTAAAGGAAAAACAATAGTTTGGGGAGCTTGATAAGAAGGCAGGAGACAGGCTGTCACCTGTTTCACTTTGCAGTCAGAAGAAGAAGGTTCATTTCTCCTGCCACAGGACTGTTATTTCAACAATCCAAATTTTAACTGATGAAAATTGAAATGGCTCTTCTATGTGAGAGCTCCAATTTTTCTTATATAGGGAAAACACATGTCTGAATTTCAGATATTGTACGAGAAATCTGTGGCTTGCTCTGGGGAATTTGGGGATTTTTCACGTGCCACACAAGTGCTGCAGGTCACCTGTGTCAGAATTCACACAGATTTTCTTTGACTTTCTCCATTGAGCATCCTTTCCAGAGGAGCAGATGATTATTTAATTTTGTCCTTCCTTTAGATGCAGGTCTGGCACAGGCTACTGTCCTCCTGTTTTGCCTGTATTTTCTGTCTTATGTAGGAGCAAACGTATTCCTGGAAACAAGCACAAAGGAGACTGTGGAGCTTGTTGGTGG
Source organism: Podiceps cristatus (assembly GCA_000699545.1). Classification (NCBI taxonomy): domain Eukaryota; kingdom Metazoa; phylum Chordata; class Aves; order Podicipediformes; family Podicipedidae; genus Podiceps; species Podiceps cristatus. Next base: position 21,762 of record KL256218.1, read on the forward strand.
GTGATGCTGTTCAACCTCCTCCCCAGTATGTCTGCAAGTGCCTCCTTGCCAAGGCCCGGAAAGAGGGAGCAGCCAAGCTGATGATAGTTGCTTGTTTTACAGACTCTCAAAAGCCTTAGTCTTCCTGAAATTTGAGAATTGGCTTGGGGTGGCACAGATGCAGATGTGATGGATCGAGTTACCAAGAGGGAAAACTTCTTCCCTCGATGTTAGAGGGAAATTTGCCATTAACTCCGGCTGTACCCTAAGTCTCCCAAGTAGTCTGCCAGACTCTCCTCGAGAGGTTTTGGAGGATGTGGACCATGTGGTGAAGTGGTCTTTGTAAAAGAAGTCAGGGCATGCCCAAGAAATTATTGCTGCTTGACATTTTCCCCTTATTTCTCCATTCACTTTAGCACTTGAGGGAGGGAGGTCATCTCACTTAACCTCAGCCATCCAGGCATCACCTAGTCTCCTCAGTAGTCACTGGGAGAAAGACAGCTAAAATGCCTAAAATGCACAGAATGAAGTGTGAGAGATTACTTTCTCCTCCAAATAAGGGAGTCCAGGCAAGCAGGCGAGTGCAGACATCTAACTTGAGTGTGGTTTAAATTAGAGGCATGAAATAATCCCAGTGCTGGCAACCGGAAGAGGCTGCACGTGTTGCGATCAGCCTCGGATTTCATCCCTGGCTAGCCAGGATTCTCGCTCCTGTTTTCAGGAGTGTCAGGGCATAAATGTGGGGACACACAAACATCCCTCATCCAGACCTAGAAAAGGAGCCGATGTACCGATTTCACAGGAGAGGGCACCTCAAATCCCGTCGGTCAAGGTATGGCTCTGTCCTTTACACCATACATTCCCACAGAAACTGCACTTTGCATCAGGTTTTGCTCCAGGAGAGAGTAGACGCAACCAGATGACACGTGGGTCTCCAGCCCTGCAGTAAGCAGAAGCTCCTTCAGCAGGTCCACAGGACACAGCTGAGATCTCCTTGGATCTGCTGTGTCCACTGGTACAGCCAGGAGCAGCCGGTTTCTGCGTTGCACAGGGTTCCCAGGGAGCATTCAGTAACACACCGACAGCACTGCATCTATCCACACCTTCCCTTTGAGTTTCTCATCGTTCACTTAGGGTGAATGCCTCAGCGAAAGTGCCCCAGATCCAAGAGAGTCATGTGGCTCAGGCTTTATTTGCTGTTATTGCTGCTTTCAAGTGGAAAATTGATATAATAGCAGTCCCTTCTCAACACACAGTAGTCTGCACATTTGTACAATGTATTTTGAGGACGATCAGCATTCACTGGCACAGAAAAGTGACAGATGCTGTCTGCAAATAATGAGCTGAAGCAGTTTCCTTTGGAAAGGAACTTAAGCAAAGTCCGTTTGAGTTTGAAAAGCCAATGAGGTTCCCATGAGGCCTCAGAAGCTGCTTGTAAGCCTCTGCCGGAAAAGACATATTCTATTAGATCACATGGCATAATTATTTTTTAACTGTTTCTCTTATACAAACTTCTCTGGAGAGAGAAAATGACAGATTATTTATTTACTGAGCATTTTTTAGTGACAACAAGCATAAAAAAGGATGAAGTTTATGGCTTCTTCTGTTCACTCCTCTGGTGTTCCCTAAGGTATCTGCACAAGTTACAGTGATAAGGCATAGCTGTATGATGCATAGTCATGTGATGAAGTATTTCACATGCCTTTGTGTTCCACATCTTTGTTCTCTGCATCTCACACAAAAATCATTTTAACCAACTAGCCCTGTAAGGAGTCTCACACTTGTGAGATTGAAAGAAGAGCACTGAGATGTTTCCTCCTGAGCCTTTGATCCTCTCTCCTTCCTTCATGCTTTTATCTCATGCAGACACAGTCGTCTGCCAGAGGCAGCTTTTCCAGATGTAGCAACATCAGGTGTTCAAAGTCATCCCGTTACCTCATAGTGATACAGGAAGTAAGTCCAAATTATTGAAAATTAAGGACTCAAAGCTTCCTAACCAGATATTTCCAAACCTGTCAGTGGACTAGAGGCACAGTTTTTCTTTAATTATGCAAATATTGTTTTTATCATAATATGTACATTTCAGAGTTTTATAATTTGTGATTATTGCCATAGTCTTGAATCTCAATAATAAAATAAGGCCTGTTGCTTTGAGAGCCTTAGCTCTTGAGATCTAAGGAGCGATCCAGTATTTGTTACTTTCCACACATATGCTGATAACTGAATCTACAAAAAGATATCAAATGCAAGGGACTTCCTTACAGTAAAAATAGCTCTTAATTTACTGTCACTCTCATTAGAGGCTTTTAAAAGCCTGTAAGAACTGTTTTTCTTCCAGCGTGACCTATTTTCTTGGGCTCCTTCAGTAGTGGAAGTCCAACCAAATCCAAAGTAGAATGCTGTAATTTACCATACATTAGCTGGGATGAATAATGGAAGTTGCATTGCACAGCACGTTAAATTGACACACAAATGTATCAAAATAATGAGACACCACCTTTCAAGGCATCAGGAAGTAGAGCTAAGGTACAAGCTCAAACTTCATTCTGTTTCTTATTTTTAAATCATGATTTCCAAAGTTTTATGTGACATTTGTCTCAGGATTCATTTTAACGCTTTACTTTTTATCTATATGTACTCCTCTTTCTCCGCATCTATAGATGAAAAACATACTCGGACACATTCAGAAATGTGCAATGTTGTGGTAAATTAATCAATACTAATAATTATTGATGGGTTCTATAGCCAAAACACATATAAAAAAGGAAATCAAAAGAAGAGGATCCTGTATTCTCTTACAATAATAATTCCCTGTGGACCATAACATGGTCGCAAGGATCACACACAGTAGGTGTCTGATCCTATGCACAGCAACAGCGGCGTGAGCAGTTGTAAAGAACAGAGACTTTGGCACCACAGTCAGGTGTGGGAGACCTGAGCAAACTCCAGGACGGCCCTTCCTGTCTCCTGCCTCTCCCGACTTCCCTGTCTGCCTCGAGTCCCCAGGAGCTGCTGCGTTACGGGTCTGTAGCACTGAGACTAGTGCTGATAAATAACAAATCAAACACCAGCTCGGCTCGCAGAACATTCAGTTCACATGAGCTGCAGTTCTGTTGCCTTTAAAATCTGCCAGCTCTGGACCTGAATGCTGAACATCCTTTTTATTCGGGGGTTTGGGTTTGTGGTTTTGTTTTTGTTTTTTGGGTTTTTTTGCTATTGTTGTTTTTTTGTTGGTTTGGGCTGTAGGGTGTTTTTGAGCTCAGTGATGTTCAATGAATTGTACTTTGTGAGATGGAAAACCCTGGCATTGAAGGGATAATCATTTAGTGACAGGAAAGGACAATAAGGCTGCAGAGCATAGGAAGTAAAAAATTCCCATCCCTAATCTGCCACACCAGGTAGGATTCATCTTGCTGCCTTATCTGTCAGGAAGTCAGTTGTTTGACTTGGGTAGGCAGCCTGTATGGTTAATGGGGAAAAATGAGCACCTCCAAGAAGAAAATTCATCCCATCCTGGGTCTAGAATAGTCAGGGTGAAAACACAACCTCGCACAATGGAGATAGAGCCGTGAGCACTAAGGACTTTGCAAACTAATCTGTAGGTGCCAAAAGATGAAAAAAGAGAAAACGAATGACCATGTGGTGCCAGGGTGAGGATTCATCTGATACCACACAGAAATGTTGGCACAGAGATGGGCTCCAGGTCTTCAGAACAGCTCCTTAAACACAAACCCATCTTTCTCTCCCTGCAGTCTCTGCATCTGTTATTACCCTCCTTCAAACTTTCACCACAAATGAAAAAGATGTCTCCTAGCCACAGCTAACCCCAAGCACCGTGAGGACAGAGAACAGCGTTCTATAAAAGGGTATTATGTGCCCATGTAATTAAAACCTGCTTTCTACAACAGCTGCATAGAGTCCTCAGGAACTGGACATGCAAGTCACACGCTTCCCCCAGAAGAAATTATATGAAAACATATGAGAATAGGAGGAGGCTGATTCAGAGCCTGAGTAGCTGGAGGAGCCTGTGAAGCCCTAAAAAAGGGCTCTGAGGACAGTGCAGGGGGCAAGGGCTTAGCCACAGCCGTAGGCATGGACAGAGAGATACGTTGCATTGTCTTGCTTTATTTTTATCTCTATTTTGGTGTTTCTAAAGGAAGGCTTGGATACCCGGGCAGGAACAGTGCTGCTGTCACAGGAACCATGATTTGTTTTCTCCTTCCCTTTTCTGTACAGTTTCCCAGATGAACGAGCAAAAGGGCACTTTGGGAAGAGGATTCCCATGGGTAAAGCTGGGGGGCAGCCTCCAGGAGTGGGCTGTCCCTGCTCTGCCCTCCATCTGCAGAGCTGCAGCACAGGGCGAGGGGGGATGGTGCTTTCAGGAACCAGTAGGCCAAGGACCTCCTTACTGGTGGGTCTCTGGATGTGTCCTGCTGTTGCCCTCCCCTGATCATGGTGCTGCTGGATGGGTTCCTAACGGACGGTGTGCAGGGGCAATTTGAGGTCCACCTTCTCCTTCTGCCAGGGGCTTTGGCTTCCTGATTCAGGCAGACAGATGGGGCGGCGGTTTGCGAGCATCCCCGAGGGCATTCAGATTAGGGGGCTGATTGCAGGGAGCCGCGGGGCTGGGAGGGAGCGTGCAACGTGCAGACCCGAAGGAGTTTGGGCTGAGACAGGGAACAGCATGAAGAGGCTGACAAAGCAGTGGAGGTTAAATTGCCTGGCATCCCCCACTGTCCTTAAAGCATCCCTGCCCACATCAGCAGCGCTCCGTGCCTACAAGCTGCAGACAGCCCTGTGCTGCTGCTTCCCCTGCCTGCAGCAGCCTGTCCTGAGTGTGGAGAGGCCTCTGCTTTCTCTGGCGCAGAAGCCACCTCATTCTGCCTAATTGCACAAACAAGAATTAATGTGAAATGTTGTCTTACCTTGCATGCCATATGCTTTGTGAATCGTGGAGCAGAGCCCAAATGAAGCAGAGGCTACGTACGTTTGGGCCCTTCGGCCAGGGCAGCTCGGGAGTCCCGATGCTTCCTGCAGCACTGACACTGCTTCACTGCCTCTGTGCAGCAGGTTGCAGACACACAGCAAAATGTCTGCTGGACAGGGTCCACCATTTAAAAAACACAGGCACCGTGAGCAACATCAGACCAGCATAGGGGACGCTGGGACAAGCACGATTTCTCCCTAGGAATAAAACCCACCCAGTCCAGGCTCTTCTGTTTCCTCCTCATTATCTTGTGTCTGACTGCAGCAAAGCCCTTGTAAGACTGCTGCCCGAACAGCTGGTTGCCAGCGATGTACGGAGGGATCGATATGTTTGGCTTTTCATGTTCATCCATCGTGTGAATCTCCTTTCATACTTTTCATTATGTGAATGAGATTTGAAGGCAGCTCTGAACTTTGCTCTCGTGTCATTTACTGTCTTTGGCCTGAATGCAGGATCTGTGCAGCTCCCTGCTGCTCATCTGGCACCCTAGAAAGCAGAGTTAATTACAACCCCTCCTCATCTCCCCCCGAAAAAAGCGCCGGTTTTAGAATCCCAAAAATCTGCCCAGCGCAGCCGGGCACTCTCCTCCACAGACAGACAAGGCTCTGGAGTGAAAGCCAGAGGAAAAACAGAGCTCCCAGTTTGTTTACTACCTCTTGGCACACATCCATACCCAGCTTTTTATATACCACTTCCCAGACTTTGCAGCTTAGTGAACAAGATGCAGTTTTGCCCTAGCTATCAACACACCGATGGTTACCAGCAGTATTTTGTGCTGCTCCAGCAACAGCACTCAGGACCCTGCTGTGCCGAGATTTGTACGTGCATGTATGCAGCTCATGTCTGTAAAGAAATTTTGTGATCTGTAAATACAAGAATGTGAGTGTGTGTGTGGTGTGGGGGGATAAGGGATTTCAATCCAAGCTGCACTGTAAAAAGCTCTTCTATGGGCTTCTGAGCTATCATGGGGAGGAAAGCTGATGTCAGAGAAATGTTTCTAAGCATGGAAATTTATGGAGGTTTCTGGATAGTGGAAGGAGAGAAAGGCTAATCCAGAGGTACTAATGGACAGGACCAGTTCTCCTAGATGTAGCTCAAGGCTCACAGCAAGTGTTGTTTTGGAAAAGACTTTCATTCCCTGGCTTAAAGGAGCAGCAAATTAAAATGTTTTTTTTTCTGTAACCCTTTTGTACCTGTGACAGTATGGAAAATGTGAGCATAATGATTTTTTAAACTAGAATGTAATTCTAAAATAAGAATAAAAAAAACCACCAACCAAAAAGCTCATGTATTTAAAACCTGTTTCACCTGGCTCCAGCCCTTTTCTAGGCCCTGCAGTCCTGAGCGCTGACACTGCCAGCACTGTAGCCTCCATCCAGCTGCTGACAGAGGTCTCCATGCTTGCCACCATGTCCCTTTCAAAGTGTTAGCCCCCAGGGTTTCTCCTGTGCAGCAGAAACCTGTTTCTACCCCTTCTCTCCACCCGTCTCTCCTTTGGTCTTCAGGGCCCCCCAGACATCCACGCTGCCCGTGCTGGCTGCAGAAAGGGTCAGTGCCATCAGTAGGTGACAATCCCAAAAAGGCAACCGGTTCCTGCCTCTGTGCCATGTTCCCCAGACAGGCACGATGAGTGGGAGTGGTAGTTATTTTTCTACTACTTGCATTAATTATTTCAAGTCAAGATGGCAAAAACATGGTATTTTATGGTGGACTTTTTAATTGGGTTGTGATCGAGGTTAACGATTTAACGTTCAAACCAGTTATCATAATAAGTGGAGTAAAGAGTCATGGGGCTGGAAGGAAACAAAGCTAATTAAAATAATCAGCTTGACTTTGATGGGAACTGGCCTGGATCCTGCAGCACTCGAGGCTCGATGCTGTAAGCACCATCCACAGCCTGGCCGTGGGTGTGTGTTGCATTAGCAGGAACAGTGACAGAGACACTGCGCGGGAAGGCACATTCACGTGTCGGCTTGTTTCTTGCAATGTTTTCATTCCCTTGACTTTCTTTCTTTACCAGGAACAAGGAAAAAATATCCTTGAAGTCTTTTTTTTAAAGAGTTTCAGGCAACATTCAAGTGATGGATCTGCTGTACTGTAAGAGCAGCCCCAAGGACAAGTTCAGAGGTCAAGTACGGCCAAAGACCATCCACCGTTGCCCTCTGGAGCATCTCTGGGATGACTCAGAGGTGACCCAGAGTGAAATCACACATGGACTTGCCTGGGTGCCCTGTGGTTGGCACAGCTGCCTCTATCCCTCCTGCCTGGCCTTGAAATGATAAAATGTGGCAGGTAGCAAATACCAAGTCTCAGGGTCGTTCTTAAACATGCCCCAGTGGTGGGTACTGTAAGACCTGGTGTATTTGAGTCACCATGAAGATACGCCAGGAGGTCTTTGGTTTTGGAGGGCTCCTGGTAGAGGATGGATTCAGGCTTTTAGTTGGTTTGCAACGGTATCCTGCACGACAGTTGCTATAACATCCATTAAGGGTTTCTTAATGTTCCTCACCCTGACAGCCATTATAAGGGCAATGTATGACGTTCTTAAGAACTAGTCTTAAAACATTAACATATTTGTAAGTAATGCTCTAATTTGAAGGGATACTGAGTTCTCTTAGATGTAAGTAGTTATTAATTACAATGCAACAAGAAAAATCATTAGGGAATAGAATCAAACTTTCAATTAATGTCATTTTTATCCAGGAACATTAGATGAGCTTTTTTCTTTTTTTGCCTTTAACAAGGATCTGGAAACATTTGCTAATTTCCAACTATTATCGTTACTTCTATAAAATAATGTGATCTCTCATTTGCATATAAGAAAACATTTTCTGTATTCACTCTGACTCTGAGCTGCCCTATTTGTATCAGTAAATTGAGCTGAAGACTGCCTGTGCATTTAAAGAGGAGTCTTTTCTTATGCAGAATAGCAACACGTTTCACCAGTCCCATGGTGAACATCTAGCATTATTTCTGGGGTTTATTTAACCTAGTCCCTCATATTGGGCTCTGCATGAGTCTTAACAGTGTGGCTGAGAAAAAAAGCCAAGTGGTGTCTCTTGCTGACTGTTACACAAACATTTCCTTCAGTCTTTTTTGAAACGCTCTCTGCACTTCTTGTTCCAAATATTTTACTTTCAATTTCATTTTCAGGCTCAAAGCAAAACCTGCTTGAAATAACAGGGAGTCTTCATGTGTCAGGCACGAATTCTGTACCATTTAAAACTGCACAAATCAGCCACCTCCAGATTGGTAGTGGGCTAAGTTTTCTTTCTGATCTGTGAACATTTGATTGAGGTTTGGAATTTGGTTTTTCTCTGTTGTTTATATATCTGATGGCCACTCCACAGCAACCCTAATCTGCAGGTCCCTGGAAACCTGATCTTTAGCTGCAGAGGACTGACGCAGTGACATTCCATGTCTATCTAAGCTCTGGATGGATGGGTTTTTTTATATCCGTGTTCTTCTGATGAATCCTAAACAGCCACATTTAAATAAATAAATAAATAAATACAGCTTGCAAAAACTCCCTTTGCACCCTACTTGAGAGGATCTCGTACAAATCTTTTGTCTCCCCGATTTGCATGTTTATTAGTGTTGCAAACACCAGAAAAATCAGCTGCATGAAAAATCCCCTAGAAATAACAGTAATCATCATTTCATTAGTGATCTTGGCCAGAGCATGCAAAAAAGGAGAGCAAGCCAGATAGATAGCTACCTGGCTTATGCAGGGAGTCAAGAAATCTCTGAAGCTAGGTGTGCCAGCAGTGGAAAGCTCGCTGTCCTAACTTGAGAAGTTCTGGTGTCCAGCAGGACTATGGTCTCCTTCGAGTCTTGCTTCATTCAACACCGCCTGTCACCCCAAAGATCCCCAACGTAGATCAGCTTGATCTCACATCTTGGGTGTTAGCTCCTGGCTCTTCCCATGTGCTTCCCGAGTAGCCGTGGCTTTGACAGATGTAGTAGGGAAGGTGTCCACTTGCTGGGAGCTCTTACCAGATTCATGGAGCAGATATTTAAACCTTGTGGAAAAGGATGAGAAAACGAACCTAGGTTCATTCTCTGCTCATGATTCTCCTAGAGAATGGAGGACCTGTCTTGAAGTTGTTCAAAATTATTTTGAAAAGCTGGGAAAACTGCTTTGTGCAAACCTTTTTTTTGAAGAAAAATGGCACTGGTCAGGGAAAACAATCTGGCAGACTGGGGCAGGAGGCAAGGAAGCGTTAAGAAAAATAGGTCAAAACGTTTCATTTTCCAGATTTGAATGCTAGTATTTCAATTTTTTTCCATTTGAAATACTTCAATCGCAAGTTAATTTCAATTTTTAAAACAGAAAAATCTATAAATGTTTCATTTGACCCTAGACATTTTTGTGGAGTGTTTTGTTTGTTCTTGATTAAAAAAAAAAAAAAAAAGAAAAAAGTTTCAGTTCATTGCAAAATAACTTTATTCTTATTTTTTCCTGAACATTCTCCAGTGATAATAAAAAAACTCCACAGTCCAAAAATCCCTCTTCACTAGTCCCATCATATTGGTGAGGAGAGGTGCCCCCAGCCAGGGGATAAATGAGAACAGAAAGAAACTGAGCCAGCCCCCTGCAGGTAAGGCACACGCTATAAAACAGGGACCGGGGTTTCTCTGAGAAACCTCCTTTTTGACAAAACCTCATGATATCTAAGCCTGGAATTCAGCTGTCAGACTCATCACCATTTCACACTGATGTCATTAAAATGGGCTCAAAAGGCAGCAACCAGAATTCCTGTGACCTTGACAAAGAGATCTTTGACCCAGTAGTTAAAGAAAAGGAAATGTCAGGGAGGAAAGGCAACGTCAGACTTCGAGGGAGGTGATTCAGGAGGGATGGACAGGATCTTGTGGGGACATCATTCCAAGCCCACATCCGTTCCCCCCCCAGTACTGTGGTCCCCTGGGACCAGGGTGGTACCACTGCATCACCAAGAGGTCTCAGACCCTCAGGACATGGCTGCTGGGCAGGACTAGGGCCACAGACTTCTTGTGTGACCTGGGAAGCTGCTTCCTCTCTCCATGCCTTTCTCTTGCCCTTCAGCTGAGATCCAGTTACTTCTCTTCCTCCTGCTGCTCCTTGTGCAAGCCTGCTCCAAGATTCTGTTCCTTTGATGGCTGAAAACTTCCTTCAGTTTTCCAGTCTGATTTTATTCATGGCTAGAGTATACTTTTTGTTCTTGTGCCAAGTTTGTCTGTTAGATCTTCTCCCTCCCCAGCATTTTCTATGCCCACATTTATTTATAGAAAGCAATCTTTTTTTTTTTTTTTTTTTTTTCTTTTTTTCCACAGAACCTTTTTAGTTCCTACTTACTTTTCCAAAACCTGACAGTTTGCAAGTCCAGCCTTCCTCTCTAGCCATCTTTTAGAGTTGTGGACCTCATCTCTCCTTGGACTTCTGAGGTTCATTCGTACAACCCTGGGTCAAGAAGGGCAATGTCACAAGCTTGTTTTTCTTGCTGAGACTTAGAAGCGCCTTTCAGCTGTCTCTGAGCCCTGTGTTTTTCTTGTCAGTTTAATATGCTTAGTAATAACACCTACCACTTCTATATGTCACACTCTGCACTCCTTAGTCAACTACACATTGACTGGCAAAGCAACACAAAGAAATTAGATTTAACCAGAAAGGAAAAATGTTTCTTTCTTAAATAACCCTTGCCTCCTCCAGGTACTTTTGCAGGTCACAGGATTAGAGTGCCTTGGTGACTCACTGCTCTCCCGCCTGGCAATTATTAGTCTGTGGAGCTCAAAGCAATTACAGAAGCTTTAAACAAACCTTTTCTGGGTGCAGGAACCTCAGTGACACTATTAGCATCTTGCTAGTGAATGCAAGTCTGCTGGAATCACTGCTGGGGAATATGCAGTAGTACTGGTAAAAATACCATTTGCTTGAAGTAGGAAAGTATAAATAGATATTTTAATATCACTCAATAATATGTATCTTCACTGATATTTTACAGACAAGGACGGATAATATTTTGTAATAATATAATATCAGTTCCTGGGAAAAGTGTATTATTGGATGAAAAGTGAGAAAAAACCTGTTTTGAGAATTGAAAAATGTTTCAAGTTTTCAAAACATGAAACCTAATAGGAGGATATTTCAAAAGGAATTCAATTGTTCAAGGGCAATATTTGTTGCTTTTGAAAAGGCGATTTGCCTTCAAAAACTGGTTTTGGCCAACCTTGTTCAGATGGTTGTGTCTGAAAGAAAAACCAAAGGAGACTCAGAAAGGGGAGCTGTGGCTGATCCCAAGCACGGCACAATCTATAGGAGTATTTCTGTTTAAAGCAAACTGTGGATATGTTCCCATAGATGTTTAATGTTAAAACTGCATCAGCTGAGTACAAAAATGGAGCTACATCTCTGGTGCATCCCTGGCTGTGTGCCTTATGCTCTCAGCTTTGCACTTCTGGATCTGGGAAGTGCAAGGGTCTTGCAAGTTTTGGAATTTTACTAGAAATACAGGACTGGGGAGAGTTTGGGAGCCAGATGGAAGCTGAGCTGAGAACATGGGAGATGCCAGCACTGGAGCAAGGGAGTGAGGTGAAGAAGTGTTCAGCATCGTCCCTAGGGTCACCCAGGGAGTTGCAGGAAGGGCTGAGAACATATCCCAGCTCTCTCCTCCCCTTCAACCCAGCCAGCACAGGTTATGCTGTTCAGCATGCCTGCTTGAGTATGAAACATGCCACAGAGGTCACAGGCTGCACATAAAGAGCAAAATGAGGGAAGGTGCACACTGCAAATCCCTGAAACGTCTTTTTGCAACAAAGCTTGTATATCCAGTGAAGAGGTTTTCCATGACGTTATGATGGGCTAACCATGTAGGATGCAAATTGGCACACAGATAAGCAGCCCTAATTACTACTTATCTTGTAAATGTCATATTTTGTCAAACGGGAGGTAAAATGTATCATCCTAGCTAAACTAGAGGAATACCGTGAGGTGATAGCACAGAGATTTTAATATGCAACTAATTAAAAAAAGACATCTCTCACGCTCCCAGGGGATTTGATTACTTTTTTTATGAAGGCTGGAGGCATCACACCATTTTCAGATGATGTAATTAACCTGACCTATTTGGTGGCTCCATATTAATGTTTCTTTGTGATGGATTTACAATAAAGCTTCATTATTAAAGACTTCAGAACAAGATTTATTATGATCTTGTTTCTTTCCATTCATTATTTCACTCTTCTCATTTGGAAGTGAGTCAGGACCCCTGGGTGCTTTTCTTGTGCCTCCCAGTAATCTGCACATTGCTCTGGAGAAGACTTATGGGTTTGACCTCTCTGTTTCACAATTTATTGCGTTGCAAAGTGGGTGCAGAGATAAACCACTTAAGAGTTTCACGAGGCTTACGTAATTCATCTAAGAGCACAAAGAACCAGAGATGAGGCAGGCTAGCAAAAGGTGGTGAGTTTTTCAGCTGGTACATATTGTTATTCATGGTCATCTTTCTTCTTGCAGTTCCAATCCCAAATCCACTGTTTAGTGGAACGACTCCCATTGACTGCACTTGGTCTTAGCTCATTTGAAAAAATTCAAAGGCACCACATACAGTTGGGCACCCAGCTGCCATTGAGGGCAGTGAGAGGTTATTCATTAATCTCCATTTGTATCTTAAAGAAAAATCTATAAAATCCCTAAGTTGAGCATTTATTTGAACAGTAAGTTGGTGTTTTAGTGGTTTGGGGTTTTTCGGAGTTTTTTTTTTGATTTTTTTTGCCTACAGTAGGTTTAGAGATAAATCTGTATTAGAGTCAGAGCATAACATTCAAACTTCTTTTTCCCCTAGAACAAACTGTTACAGAGGAAACTGCAGACAGATTTCTATACCTGCCTTAACTTCAAAGGTTAGAAATCAACCCAAATTCCACTGCATACTTTGTTTCATTGATTGCCAAGGGCGGAATACTCTTAATGTGTTGGTATTAAACAAACAGATGTAAAACTAACCAGAGATTTTAATTTATGTTGAGATAATGACTAAAGTTTATTGACCCAAGGGTGATACTGATGGAGTTACTATTACACATCAATAGCTGTGGCCAGGCCTTTTGTAGGACACAGAGAAACATTCAATATTTTGATGCCTCTGTTGGAGCTGAGCTTTCCTAAAGACCTGCTAACAGCATCTGTGCTTTGTTTGCCCCCTGGGAGCCTGTCCTTAGACACAGGACTACCCCCTGCTTTTGCCCAGCACAGATCCCAGCGGTCAGGACGAAGCAGGGAATATTTCAGGTGCTGCCAAGTATCAAGCTCCATTCTCTCCATAGCCTGAGCACACGGAGGAGGGATGCTAGGCAAGGCTAACAGTGCAACATGCAATACAAATTTGATGAGCAGGAATTGTTCTCTGCAGTGTCTGGCTAGGTCGTTCCTGGCATCAGAATACCTCTCCTATGGTAGACAAAGCAATTTTTCCCGTGCACAGCTGTCCCTCTATGTAATGCCTCTGGAATAAGAATTCTCTCTGTCACTGGACACAGAAGATTTATTTAAGAGATGAGGTGGCCCTGAAACACCATCCCTGCAGTAATTAATTGGCTACTGCTGTAAAGCACAGTAGCAACATTTTGAGAGACATTATCTGCTGTCCTGCTTGAATTAAGAATTCATAAGGGCACAAATCATTTCACAAGCTTTGTTTTGCTTTAAGTTATACCATACACAAATTATCTGAGAAGAGAAGCTGATTAATGACATAGAAAGAGAGAGCCCAGAAGACAATACATCTCTTCTCTATCTAATCTCTTCTACCTTCTAGTCTGCCTGCCTGCCTGCAGGACAGTGCAGTGGAGAGCAAACGAAATACTCAAACTCCTGCCCCAGGCCCCTTTTCTGTTTTTCTGTCTCTCACCGGGGTTATGATAAATACACACGTCTGTAAAAAGCTTTCAGTTCTGAGGCCAGGGGAAAGCAACTGTCAGCCTCAGCATCCTCTCTATTGTGTTCAGTACTCGCATCACCGCAGGAAGCTGCTTTACCATGTCCTAGTCACCTTCCATTTGCACCAGGTATTCATTGGATATTTGAGTAGCAAGATGGATGTGATTAGCTTGGCTTTATCCTGCAATCCATTAAATAACTAGGTTTTTACTTCTCCGCCCTTTCAAGATTTCAGATCCTATCTCAGCTTTCCAAGCAGGGTGACAGTGGTTGGCATGAGTTAGGACAGAGGAGGCAAGAGAGTCAGACATGCATTTGCCAGACGTGCTGGAGCCTTCATTTAAGTACTTACAAGGCCAGACATGTCTTCCCAGCCTTGTTAGACGTGGATGTGGTCTATTTCCCAGACAGGTCAAGCACAGCATAATACAAATGTCAGCTGCACCTTTCCAAATCCCTCACGGATCCTTTTGTGTCCCGGGAGGAAGGCAACATGAATAGTTGTACCCAGAGGCTTGCACAAGCATATGCTCAAAATGCAGCCTAAGGACCTTTTCGATGCATATCCTTGCCTTCAAAAGAAGGATCTTTAGAGGCTGCTTGGCTACAGCTTTTCCTTGGCTGCAGCTATGAGTGCCTGTCACTTGTACCCGTGTGTTCACAGCCTGGGCAGACTGCAGACCCTCTGCACGTTGTTAGCGTGGTTCTCAGGCCAGCTGGTAATCCCAAGGCACAATAGTGGATGAGAGTTGTTACAAAATTTGGTTCTGTGGCCACTCTTGCTCAGTGCTGTTGATACGGTGTCCACTGAGCGCCACTGAAGCTGTCGGGGCTCTGCCTTTCCTGGACCAACCCGGACAACCATGAGGTTGCTAAGCTGGTGTCCTCTGCCAGCCTGCAAGGAAGCAGCCAGTGTATAAATAAAGGCCAGGGTGAGAGGCCAGGGCCTGGCAGAGTCCCTGCAGCTGCCTCTGCCCTGGGGTAAGCCTGAAGACTCAGACTGGCAGATCCACAACTGTTTTAAAGAGGGGGATGAGCCACAGCATCCCTAGACTGGGGTAGAGCCTGTAGGTATTGGAAAGGAGCTGGCAGCCCCTGGCCAAGTGGCAGAGCCATCCCGGAATGATCTCACAGGCCTTTGACATGGCCAGTGGGAGCAGCAAATTATAACTTATTGGTTATAACCTGTCCCACAGCATCCTCCAGCTTTGCAGGGGAGACTGGCAATGCACCTGGTATAGGGACAAGTACTGTTGAGCCGGGGCTTGGACTCTGCCCAGGGGCTGAGGATGGAGACGTGTAATGCCAGTGCTGGTGCTGGCTCTGGGCAGAGCACTGGGGCGGAAATGGCTGGACAGTTTCATGGTGAATAACATAATTCTGTCAAGGTTGGGGCGGGGGTGGTGTTAGTTTCCCCATAGGAATTAATTTCAATAAATAGCTTCTCATTTCTTTGCTTGTTTACTAAAGAAGCTTTTCAAGCATAGGAACAAAACATTTGACTGATGAGTTTTTTGCAAGTTTTTATTAATTTTAATTTTAGGGTGACAACAGTATATGTTTTACTGTCCAAAACCAGAACATTTTTGAGGAAAAAAGATATGAGGGAAATTTTAAAAAGTGTTTTTCCTTTTTTATTCCAAACTAGAATTAAAGCAAATTTCAGAATGGTGGAATAACCTTTTAAATAGAAAGCAACGAGCCCTCCCTTTCCTGCAATATCTGTCACCCCTCATTTAGCACAGGCAGCAGGGGAAATAAATATGTCCACAAGCAATCAAGCCCACAGTTTAACAGGTTCCTCAGCCTTCTGAGGTGTTTAAATCCAGGCTAAACAGATGTGTCAGGACTGACACAGGGAGGGTCGGTACCTCCTAGGAGGGGGGTGAGCTAGATGACCTCTTGAGAGCCAGTCCATTTTTCTATGGGTCATCACCAATGACTTAACCTGTTGCAGCACAGACCACTGAGTTAAGATCATTGATTACAGCAACATCGGCTTTCTGATGGTCTTGCATGCCATGACCCAGTCTGGCTTGGTTTATCTAGTGAGGATCATCAGGATCACAGAGCACAATGTGCTCTGGCTGCAGAATGATCTATGGAGCATCAGCTCAAGTTAAATTAAGCTCACAAAATGAGCTTTTCAGTGGGAACAAAGCAGAGCTGAGGGGACTGGAATTAGACCAGACCAAAAGTGTCAAGGGAAGAGGCAGGCTGAACCAGAGCTTATTTCCAGAACTTAAAATGAAATCACAACATACCTCTTTCCTGAGCTGCCACAGGGATCTGAGCTGGAGCCTCTGACCCACAAAGTACAAATGCAATTTGCCACCATTCTAGGTACCTGGAGAGACCAGAATTGGAGATATCAGTATGCAGTAAGAAATCAAAGCAATAGATCTGCGAACAAATGAAAATCGCAAGAATAATTGATTCTGAAAGAGGAACACAGCAAACAAAACTCAGCAAGTTTCTATCTGCAGAACCTCTCTTCTGAAAAAGAACATTTGGAGGCTCATGAAAAGAAAGAAAAAAAAAAGGGGGAGGGGAAAGAGGGGGGAAAGAAGGTCAGCCTCAACCAAGACCCTGATTTCATATCTGTAGAGAAGTTAGCAAAAGGTATGTGAGGTTTAGGGCAGAATCTGGACCTGAATGTAGAGAGGGCTGGTTCCTAAGAGACTGAGATGGGGAAAAAGAGCAGGAGGAGGAAGAGAAGGACGTGGAGGGAGCACCCAAGACCTCCAAAAACCCTGAGATGGAGAAGTGCCAAGCTGCAACACAGCCAGCAAGAGAAACTCAAGGAAAGCGGAAAAATTATGGGAAGAGAGAGAAAGTAGCAGATGGTTCCAGAAAACAGAAACTGCGTTAGGTGACCTTTATTCCTAAGTCTATGCCAGTATGGTCATTGCTTGTAGAAACACTCTGAAAACAGGAGAACAAGTCAAGGGCTATGTAAAGATCTCAAAATCTTAAAAACTTACTGTGAAACAGGCTTTGCACAGCCTGCCTGCTCTCAGACCTTGCAGGACTCTGCCTACCCTCAGACTTTGCAGTGACCATAGAATTACACATTATTCTTTAGGCTTTTTTTTGGAATGATTATAACTAAAAATAAGAAAACTGCATCATCTCCAATCTAATGGGGAAAGGGCAGCTGATATTCTTCATATGGGGTAGCTGAATTAACTACAGAAAAGAATAATCAAAAGTGATCTTTGCAGCTCAGAGGTAGTAATGAAAAGACCACAAGGGAAGCCAAAGTCAGATATTAGCTCTCTAATTTAAAATTAAAACAATTGATCAATTGTCCTTGCTAGAATTAATAGCAAAACAAATAAGCCTGCATTATAAAACTGAAATTCATTGTCTAGATCTGGCCAAATCCAAATGTATGGGGTCCCTCAGGACTCTTGTGGGTATATATTATGGTTGAATGAATTGCATTTTTTAGTACATAAAATACAGATATTGGACAATTGAAAAGTAAAAGTCATTCTAAAAGAAGCTGCTTTTTTTTTTTTTTTTTTTTCTTTTTTCTTTTTTTTAATTTGTCAATTAGGAGTTTCCAGAGCTTGTCAATCTATATGCAGCAAACAGCATACTTGGAAATGGGCAGCACTATCTGTAAAGAAGGAAGTGAAATTTCAGTCAGCTTTTTATGCAGCAATTAAAGGAACTGCATCTTCTCTGATCTAGGTGGGGAAAGCAGCTGCTGTCGGTGTTCAGCATGATCAGCCACTCATTAGTTTCTGTTTGAGCCTTGGTGGCAGAAAAGTTGTGATTGCATTTCTCTTCCCAGTTCCTATGAGAGTACGGGCTTATTCGTAAGTGCAGGCATGTTACCGCGAGCAGAGCTCTCACTGGGGTACGCTTCCCCGCCCGACCTGAGAACTGACGCACTCGACACAGCAAATGGGGATGAGGTGGAAAATTTTTACTCAGCTTTTGCAAAGGGACAGAGAGAGGAATAAGGGCACAGGCACCTTTGTAGCTGGCTAGAAAGTGTGTGGTTAATTTGCATTTGAAAGCCCTGCTCTAGATAAGGATCCCTGTAGGATCCCATGGGAATCACTGGGGCTCCAACATCAATATTGCTCGTAGCTCCTCAGTCCCTCCCAGAGCACCTTATGTTCATGGTCAGTGGTCACCCTTCCAAGTATAATGAGACAGACTACTCAGACTTTCAGTTCTTGCTATCTTATGATGGGTTTTTTACCTCTTGAAGTACAACAGGATCTTTAAAATGGAATAATGTAGAATTCCTGTTTCCCACTTTATAGTTTTGTTCCTGAGGGTGAAATACTCCAGCTTGGTGCTACCAGGCTGTTAGTATAGCTCCTGCTCTTGGGATCCTGCCCGTGCTTGTCTCTCTTGCAGGCTGAAGCATTTGGGCACGGCCCTTTGCAGACCCGCCTGCCTCAGCATGGTGCTCGGCATGGGGATATAGCTGACCCCGTGTGTTGTTCTCATCAAACGTATATAACGTACAAGGAATCCCACTGAATATGGAGCTCACTGGGAACAGGGCACCAAAATGCCTTTTGAAGTGAACAGCAAAAGGGAACCTGAGGGTAAGGTTTAGGTTCGGTAAAATAAAGGGCAGCGGTGTGTATCTGCAGAGCATTTGAATAAAGCCAGATAACAAGGAATTAATGACCCAGAACTCAGGCTTATTACAGTGTCCCGCCTTTGTTATTGCTATATGCAATTTCCCTGTTGTATTTAATCTCATCCTGGATACCGATGCATCCTTGAAGTCTGCGTGTTTGAACAGGATGTGCTTTGTGGTTCTTCCTTGGGCTGCCAGGACTGCAGGTGCTGCCTCTGAATCGGCGTTTCCCTGGACGTGGTTGCGGAACAGGACTTCCGCACAACGGGAGCGGTGTGCTGGGGTTGGGTTCCTGCTCGCTGGAAAGCAATCAGCTACTCACTTTCAGTTGGAGGTCTATTGTTTTGTGTTTAACAATATGTGTTTTGTTTCAAATTCAGATTTCTCTTTAAATGACAATTGAAAGATGTTTCATAATGAGCTAGCTCTGAATGAAAATATAAATGATTTCCCTTCAAAGACATCAAAACGAAACATTTCATCTGGAATGGAGGGAATTGCTTGTTTGCTTTTCTTTTCCTTAAACAGATAGTTCAGCAAAACTAAGATGAGTTAATAAAATATTTCTGATTCTGTCATTTTTTTTTTTTTTTTTTAAATTCAAGGACGTGCAAAATGCTGCAAATATCCAAGACCCTGCCAACTCCACTGCATTTAGCAAAGATACTTCCTAGGGCTTTTTAAATCCCAGACACATTTCCTCCCTTCTGCTCCTCAACGCATAACTCCACTTCCCTTGCCACCTCTGAGAGCTCCTTCTTGGTGACTTGTTAGAGTCGCAGGGGTGAGTTTTCAAACCTGCTGTATGTAAGGAGAAGTGGAAGGAGAAGTGTGTATGCCAGCTGCATGGGTGTCCACATGCAGGACGAGTGCCCTCCCGTTTTGAGTTGTATCCATGTGGTAGTTCACCAGAGAATGAAGAGACACAGCAGAGGTGGGAGGCATGGTCAGTGGTTCCCCGACTGGCTATGCATTTCCCTGACAGAGGGAAGGAAATTGTTCCTGTAGTAGTGTAAATCAGGAATATCTCCTTAGCAATGATGATGTTACACTTGTGGAATCCTTAAAGTCAGTAAGACTGGAAACAAATCCAAGGAGTGATTTTTGAAAAGCTATTTCTTCTTCTTTATATTGTTTGATCATCTGCAAGAGGGAGGAAATTAAGTGCAAGAGCAGTTCTAAAATGATGGTGAAGAATCAAGTATGATAAGGGGATTCTGCTCATGCAGTATCACATCTCACCCACATTATGAAGCGGTAGGTAGCTTTCAGCGCCATCAGGCTGGGAACAGGCACCAACATGATGCTACCAAGATGCTCAATCCATCTGCCCAGGTGCTTGCTTTACAGCCAGATGAAGCACCTTACCCTGCTCCCACCCCGCTCCTCCTGACCGCAGAAACCGTCTTGACTGTCACGGTACAGCCGGAACAAGGAGGGGTGCTGTATTGCTCTGCTCTAGTTTTGGGGATCAAGTGCAGGGTTACTCAACAGGTATCCCTGACCAGACTCAATAACATCAATTCCACATATTATCATATTTTTTCTCACTTCCTGATTCTCCTTTGTGGCACCCTTGTACCTCTGTACCTCCACCCCACTGTGCTTCCAAATAAAAAGCCTCGCCCAAGTTACTAGTTCCCCATTTGTAATGTTTTTGCTACAAATGCACTGAAATCTGGTATTTCTGATACTGGTACCTAAGTAGTCTTGGCCTTACATACTGTTGCCACTATGATTAAGCAGATGCTGTTGGCCTTGCATAGCTGTGCTGCCTGAAACTCCCCAAGACTCCTCTCAGGTTACTTGTGAAGTCTGGCCATTTCTTATATTTAGTCCCCCCAACCATCCAATGAAATCCAACCATCTTTCACACAGCTATCTGTAAATTTTGCCACATCTCACACAGTAATCCAACATGTCCAGTGATTTCTGATGTGATGTCCAGCTGTTTTCCAAATCCTGTTCAGTTAGTATAACTGCAGCCCCAGTCAATAGCCCGGGCTTCTGTCTGCGGCCCCAGCATCTTCTCCTTGAAATGGTCTAATGAAGGGACCAATATCCACGCAGGAAGCAAAAGTTTCCTGGCAGATACTCATGAGTAGATTATCTCTGGTTGTAGCAGAAAGCCGTTTAGCATCTTCCTGTGTTGGTGATCGTGCTTAGACTATAGTATTTCACAGCTACTTGTAGATGAACAGAAACCTTGTGAGACATGCTGTAATTTGCGACGTTTGGGATCCCTGGGTCTTTGGGCAATGTAATATGATGCTGTCACCTCGGGATGGAGGACTAACTTCTTTTATATGTCACAGTAGCCTAAGTGAAGTCAGTGAGGATACCTTGCACTGAAACCTCTGAGGGCAAAGAGCCAAGAGCAATGACTGCTGTTTAGTTCAAAGTCTGCACCCAGTGCCTCAGGGAAGTAAATAAATATTAAATTAAATACTTCAAAGCTCCCTGTGCTCCTTCCAGAAACCTCAGCAGCATCATGCTGTCAGGCTGTCCTCGAGCAGCAGGGGCTGGGTGAGCTGTACTGGGAACTGACTCTTCCTGACCCTCTTCTTCTTCAGCTGGAGTTGTGCTTGATCAGCATTTCCAAGCTGTGCCTGCCAGAAGGCCAGAGGGATCACACTAACCATTGAGTCTGAAACCTTGCGTTCAAACCAGAGAAATCTCTCCTTGTAATGTCTGCGACAATGCTGTAGCTTTGCTGGAATGAGGACAGCTGTTTTGTAAAAATATCTGGGTTTGATTTAAAGGCTTCATCTGACAGAGACTCAACAACATGCCCAGATGGTTTATTCCAGCAGCGAGTCTCTTTCACTTGTGTGTGTTTGCACCATACTTGTAGAAACATGTCTGGTTTCAGGTTCCAACTGCTGGCTTCTGCACAGCCTTTTTCTACTTGACAAAGGCACGTCCCCGCTACCAGCCTCTCCTCCCTGTGTAGTTGTCTCCAGACTGTATTTGACTGACAGCAATTCTTCTGCTTTGATAAATTCGGTAATTTAGCTCACATTTCTCACTGGAAGTGTGTCCTCCAGACCATGGTATGCTCTCAGAGCAGGTGGCACTGCTGTGCGTGCTGGCCCAGTCTCCTACATTACCCTCCACACCAAAAGACCAGTGTGCATTGAGGTGTGCTGCCCAGGACCCTTTGCCAAGGAAGGGATAGAGCAGGATGCTTACTGAGCAGGAGATTACTGGTTCTTGTCCAACTCATTTGCATCTGGATCTTCTCGGTATTTCAAGAGATTTTTTCTGTTACTCTCATGTGACTCTTCTGCCATCAATGAAACTCACAGGACACTCAGAGAATTTTTGTAATTTCTGGTATGTAAGTTTAATTAATGAGGGAAATAAACTGGTATGGGATATAAAATACCAAGAGAATGCATTTGTTTACTTAAAACTATCTAGTTTCACTGTAATTTGCCTAAATGGAAAAGAAGGAGGTGTAATGTAGCACTTTTTAAACACCTAGGACTTGTGGAAGAGCTGAGTTCATATTTGGTTGACTGTTGAGACCAAACGCTCTCTCCCCAGCATGAGCTCGTGAAGGAAAACTCTGCGTTCAATCAACACCTTCTTCTGGAAACGCAAATCTTCCTTCTTTATTTCTTGTAGAGACCTCCACACGTGTCTCACATTGTGTGCTCAGCTTTCTACCTCCTGCCTACTTACATCCCAGGTCAACCTGCATGCACAGAGAGAAGCAGCCTGAGAAGAGCTCAGCAGGCCATGGGAAGACACACAAAGTGTGCCATGGCTGTTTATACCATGTATCACTGCTTCCATGAGCCAGCGAGTGCATATTTCCTCAGTGCAGACATGGGAGGGTTACTGACTTCCTTGCAAATTTTTCCCTCTTCTGCTTTGGGACATCCATAAGCAAAATGCTCTTCCAAGGTGTAGGGAGTGGAAGTTAAATAAATAAACCACCAATTGCCTGGTCTGTAGATTGAAAGTGTTTACACAGAATGACTAAAAAACCCTGTGGGATGACATACACAGCATGACAGAGCTGAATTTAAGTAATCTCTTCTATTCCCAAATCTTCAGGCAACATCTTTAAGAACAACTTGTGTTGTTGGGATTTAGGCAACTGTATGATAAGGCCTGTCCTGTTAATGTACCCCAGTGTGTATCACCAAAGGCCATTCTAAGAATTGCCATGCACATCTGCACACATCCATGGAGTCTGGAATCACAGACAGAGCAGTATCACACTCAGACGTTACGGGCAAAATGAGCTTGCTATACACGGAACTCAGAATTCGCTGTTGCAATCGATGTTTTAACAGTCTAATGGTCCAAAATGTCTAAATAGTAGAGAAAAGTCTAATTAATAAAATAGCTAAAACTGTTATAAAGAAGCTCCCTGGTATGTACCTCTGTCCTCCAGGGTTGTGCTCACTCTTCCCATGTCCTTCTGGAGCCTGAAATCAACAGTTCCCACTTTCCTCAAGAAAGGGAGTAGGAGAGGTTACAAGAAGTCTTTAGCATCCTTAGTCCTTCTGTGGGAGGAGTTCAGTGTTGACGGTGGCAGTTTCACCTCCTTGTTTTGGGTCTGCTTCTGGATATTTTTATACATTTTTTCTTATGACAACCTACTTGCCCTCATCAGCCCCCAGCTAAAGCCTGACAGGTGCCCAGGAGCCTCCCCAGGCCCCAGTGATGTTGTTTATCACCAGGGGCTACCTGGCTTCCTCAGTCCATTGTCACAGATTGGTCCCTGAGCAGACCCAACCCAGGGTAAGTTCACAAAGTCATGGTTCCCACACTGTTGCAACAGCTAGAATAAACGAAAAACAGGTCAGGCAGAGGCAAATCCAGACCAGTCCTGAGACTCCATGCTGTATGATCAAAAGAAAGCCCGAGGACTTTCACTGGTAATGGGAAAAATTATATTTTCCGGTCTGCCAGTTAGGAAAGACTGATAGAAATAACTCTACTACATAAGAGAACCTTCCTTAGTATTGTAGGTGGGCTCCAAACATATGTAGATGGCTTTCTGCAGAGTTTTGTCTTATGGTACATGTTGCATGAAGCATCGCTGGGACTGAACACACCTGGCACCGCTTGTTTGGGCAGAGCAGAAAGCTGCTGCTGGTCAGTAGGTAAAATGGGCTCAAAGAACTGGGGTTCTACATATTGGTAAGGCAAAGGAACTGCTCACAGCCTGCTCGCTGCTTTGTTATATTTGCACTGAATTTAGTGTCACATAAAGGGGAAAAAAAAAAAAAAAAAAAGTGGGAGCTTTCCAGACCAAGTTTATTTGTAGTAGAATAGGGCATAACATTTTAAGGAGAGTTTTGCCAATATCAATGTATTTCTGTGAGTAAAGATTTCATAGTGGTGAACTGACATCATTCCAGGAAAAAAGCTTTCAAAAAGTCTGAACGTTGCCGTATGGTTTGTAATCATTTGATTGGGTTGTTCTGCATGCCTCGTGCACTGCAATACCATGCTGAAACACCATGCAACTAGGTGGAGACACGGAAAGCTTCTCTTATGAGGACTCGATAGATGAAGGAAATTTAAATAAGGCTCATTCGCCCAAAGTGCAATTTACAGATGAGCTGGTGTCTGCCTGTGGAGACCAGCTGTAAAGTCTAGGTGACCTCCTGATGTCAGAGAGAACAATCCATCTAGCAAGGTTAAAGGACTGGATTTAGATTAATTCAAGAGCTTGTCCAATAAGATAAAACAGTATAGTGAAGGTAAATATTTGCAGCTTTATTTGCTGTGAGATTCATGTAATTGGTTTGGATTCCTTCACATCCTCCAGCCTCTTCATAAACACTGCATGCTGTTAAATGCTGCAATAATGAAGGCATTTTGTCTTCATCATACTGGAGGGCAAGAAGCAGGGGAGAGCTATTCTTGCAAAATATTAGCCCAGTTTTGCAGACCCCAGAGGATCTATTAATTTAGGTTAGAGTCTCTGCATCTGAGCAAGGGCTGAGCTTGGTAAGATTTCCATAACCCTACCTCCATCTCCTTCAGGGCCCTTTTTCCCCTTTCTTTCTTTTCTTCTTTTTATTTTTTGTGTGTGTGTGTGTTTAATTTTTTTTTTCATTTTCCTTTTTTATACAACCAGCACAGAACCCAGGCACAGAGCAACCCAGAACAGGGGGAGTTTGTCTGGATTGCCTCCCCAAGGGCTGGCAAGTAGGGCTTTAGACTGCTAGGAAAATTCCACAGCCTTGTTATCTGGCATCACTGCTGTGAGATATTGTGCTCAGAAATCCTGAATCTCAGCTGTTAGATGATAAATGGAGTAACTAATCTTAAGGAAGTGGGAGATAAGAAGGAATGGGGAAGGGAGAGTTTGATCGTTGTCCAGCCCCAGTGATCAATGCAAGCGTCTCTCTGTCACGTGCAGTGGGAGAGGAGAACATCGCTTCTCTGTCAGAAACACAGCATCACCCCAGGATAATTATTATTTGTTAATAGCTATCTCCCTCCTGTCAGCCACAGCATCACAGCATCACTGGGACTAGAGGCACCTCTGGAGACCACCTACTCTTTCCAAAAAAAAGTACAGATTCCCAAGACTGTGGCCAGCTGGGTTTGGGATATGACAAGAAGAAAAGCTTTTCTTGTATTTAAATGGAATTTAAATGGTATTTCAGTTTTATATTAATTTTTGCCTTGCCTGTTCACTGAGCACTGATGTGAAGAATCTGGTTCCATCTCCTTTACTCTCCCCCATCACTGCTGAGTGGCTACAACTGCAGGGATTTGCTCCCTCCCGCTCTCTGGACAGGGCAGCCGTCTGCCAGTTTCCTGTAATGTAGGTGGAAATAGAAATAGACTTCAGCTCTGTTATTCAGGAAGTTTGGCTTTCCACCCATTCCCTGTCCTCCCAACGCTGACCGTCAGAAACACAGATGGACAATGACAAATTGAACAGAAAGCAGCTCTTTCACTGTGCAAGCTCCTGGCACCGCTTCGGTGTTTGGGTAAATGAAGTCCAGCCTCAAAGTAGAACTGGCTTCTCAGCACACAGCCAAACTACCGTCCGAGTGGGTATCGATAGGCAGTGTCCCAAACTGGCCGTTATTGGAAGCATCTCAGTGATCAGAAAAATGAATCTGTAGCAACATGTGCAAAATCAATTAAAATCTGCATGTCTCCAATGCAGGACAGGACAGCCACTGGAACCTGCTCTTGTTTCTTCTGCCCATTATGACAGCCCCTAATTACTTAGTTCTTATGTTTTTATAACCACGCATTCAATGGCTGTTTCAATGCTCAAAGACTGTTAAGTACTTATGGGACTATTTTAAATATGCACTTGTCTGTCTCTCTGCTCTGTGATTTACTTTCCAACCTGGAGACAATCATTACCTGGAGCTTCACTGGAATTCATACATATTCTCTGATTATTGTTATAAAAATGACACTGTCCGCATTGGCTTGTACAACAATAATGACACATGGCTTGATGAGCTATTAAGCAAATCCCAGCCAGGGATATTGATTAGGTGGTTTTGGCTTAGGTATTGAAAAGTAGCAAAAATTGTTTATTGCAAATATCCTATGCAGTGACAGGGATAATTCATACCATACAGCAAAGTATCATGTGAAAAAGCAGAATTGTCTCTCTAATTTTCCTCTGACTGTGAAAGCCAAGCGCAGGGGACGTGGGGAGCTGGTGGGCCTGGAGGGGAAGTTGCCAAATGCCAGGGGCTTCAGAGGGGGTGGAGGGACATTGCATACCAAGTCTGGAGGAAGTGCTGGTGTAGTAAAGGAACACTATTCAATGACCCCATCAGCCATTTCCACGTTACAATTTCTGGAATAATGCCAAGCTTTCCTATACTATTGTTGAGTGAATCAGAATCACAGAATCACTTAGTTGGAAAGGACCTTTCAGATCATGGAGTCCAACTGTGCCTGACCACTACTGAATCACATCCCCCAGCACCTCATCTACAGTCTTTTAAATACCTCCAGGGAT
>KL256219.1:4029-27347 GCA_000699545.1 Podiceps cristatus
GGTAACTTTCACAAAATTACCCAGAGGACTTCAGTAACAATGGAGTAGCCCTGACATAAAGGGGAAAATGATGATAAGGAACAAACAATGCGAGTTTGTTAATAACTAATCATGTCAAATAAATCAAACATTTTTTTGGCATTTTTATTTTAGTAAGACCTTTCAAATGGATCTTCATACGCAAACTGGGGTAGAATAGATAGAGACAAAATTTACAAAAGTAAGGCTGTTTGCTAGTAGAGAAAATAGGTTTTTGCCATGTATCTCCGACCTGCAAATGCTGGAGGTGAGAACTTGGAGTGAACAAACCTTTCATCTGCCATGTACGTCGCTCTTATGTACAGAATTTCTCAACCTTCAGAGATTAAGTCTACTCCTTTTTTGGCACATAAAGAATGCAGGGCTATTCACCTCCAAATCATTTGAAAGGTAATAACCCTGTATTAGCTACAGAAAGTCCTGTTTATCTAGGAACACTGAAGTCCAAAATACCAGTTAAATGCAGGACAGGAAAAATAACCGTGCTTCTTTAGTGGATTAACCTGCTCAGTAAAACTGTGCAATTTAGAGCAAAATATTTCAAAAGGAAAGTTTTGCAAAAACTAGTTCTTGTTCTGAGGAATTGGTGCCCAGACTTCATTTCAGAACAGCTTAAACAAAATGGATAAGATTAATAAATCCACCAGAGATGCAACAGTTGCACACCTCAAGGACTTCTTAATGAGCACCAAGACCTGCAACAGAGGATTTTTTGGGGCAAAAACCACAGCCTTCCAACTGTGCCACTGTTGAAGGAAGATATTTCAAAGTGGTTGGAATTACTGAGCGGCAGCAGCGGAAGGTAACACTCAGAAAGCACGTGTCGTACCATGAGCTCCCTTGGAACATGACTGTAATCCTGGACAGGGATTCCCCGTGTAATTTGAGCACTAATTCACGGCTGAATGGGGCCAGTGTCAGAAACCAAGGGGAAAGCCTCAGTAAATACTACGAGTCTGCAGAAATTTCAGCAGCTTTGAAGGTAAAACATAGGTGGGGAGTTCCATCAGTTAGAAGGGGGGGGAGGGATGACACCAGATTTGCCCTACTCATCATACTGCCAAACCCCAGCATCCGTAAGGTGTTTTCTCAAGAGCTTCTACATGTCTGTCTTAGTCATCTCTCCATTGCTGATTTCAACTTCAAAAATCAGAACCGGGCAAAATCAGACAAAGATGTTTCTTTAAAAAAAGCACACATCAATCAATATTTCTACCAATCTCAGTGGAGTTTTTCTGGTTTTCTGCCAGTACAGATGACAGAAATATGGCTCTACACGGACACTCTTCCCCATGATACAAATTTCATATATTCTTCTGCTCTAATTGGTAGCGTTTATGCAGTCATCTATTAATTTTATTCGTTTATATTTCAAACACAAATACAGAACATACATATCTTCTAACCCATTTGTCTCTTCAAAAGCACTGCCTACTTTTACATAAAAAGCCTTCCTCTGAAAATAATTAGAGGAAAACAAATTCTAAGCCTGCTGCAGATATGCTAATTCCAGTGTGCGCCTTAGTTACGAACATTTCCCTTTGATTTGGACACTTGTTTCAAGAAAATTAACACACGACACAGAAATTATCATAGATAAAATAAAGGATGGAATTAATTTTAACACTTCTGTCTTTTTTTTTCCTCCTTTATTTCCAGGCAGAACATTAAAAGCTCTGTGGTACATGGACTGCAAAATCAGGGCTGGTGCCTTTCATACACCAACTATCATTTTCCGTCAGGTGAATTTTGGTACCATCTGAAGTGGCTTTAGTCCTGCAGTATAAAAATTGGCGATCCCTTTGTTAACATACTCTGGTTCCTTGGTTGACACACAGAGGATGTACCACAGACAGCTGCAGAGGTTCATTAGTTTGCAACAGGTTACTGTTTTAAAAAGCATAATGACTTAGCAGTTCTCCCTATTCCGAAAAATGAGGTTTAAATTATTCTTGAGACAAATTATACAAAATCATTTGTTTCTTGCTGAGCACAGAATTCTGTTCATGTTATTAAAACGCCTTATGATATTCTTAATGTTCATGCAAAGACTGCAGCAGAGAAAGACGCTTCTTTAAAAGCTAACGTGTCTCAGCCAGCTGCCCTCAGGCAGCGGGATCCAGCCCCACAGATCCAGCATCTCCCACGAAGCAGCTGACAGAGACACAGGAAAGAAACAGCTGCGGCAGAATCTGTAGGAGAGACATGGGAAGGCTCGATGGCCCAGCGTGGGCAAGGTTATTTGATGTCGTGCCAATGTTCATGTTTGGGAAAACAAACCAAAGACACGAGCCTGCCCCACGCACGCCTCTGCCTGGCACGGCAGAGCTCCTCCTGGCCAGGGCACGCACCGGCTGCCTTAACTGAAGGTGAGCATCCTCAGGTCCAACCGAGCTCAATAAAACCTGTGCATATACTAGTTTGCGGCCAGTAATTAAATTCATTTGCAAGCTAGATTTCCTGCCAGGCTGTAAATTCACAGTAGACTTGATATGCAACCAAGTTATGCACAGTGCATGACCAGTCATAGGAAAACAGCTTCTTTTAAGGGCTGTTTAGTTGTCATTTCCAGAGCAACAGAAATTACTTGATTTTCCTAAATATTTTGCTAAAATATTTACTCTTCAGAATCACAAGGTATTTTGCTATTAAGAATCACTATCTTCTAGCTCTGCTTGGGAGTGTTGTAACCTTCTAGTATTACTTTACCTTTTTAAGGCTAATGTTTGAGCAAATATAAACACACACTGTTGTAAAAACATTAAGGATGTTGTAATCAGTGTTTAACTGTACGAGAGCACTAAGGCTGGGACTGACACCCAGCATCCACAGGACCTATGGGTAACTATGCTCCACGGCTGGAGCAGATGGGAGCGTCCCCTCTGAACAACGCTGCAATGAAACCAAGGCATGGATTTAAGAACTTGCAGATAGCGTGACTGATTACGTACAAAAAATCTGCTGCTACAAAGTTATACTTTTAATGTTAACATTACAATTGTATATTATTAAGGGAAGGCAAAAGGAAGACCTAAGATAAAAACTATCCACTAATATATGAGGTGCAACATCCGCATTTGTTCTTATAATTCTTATAATCTCTTCTCCACTGCACTTTTTAACAAATTATTTTCCACCCCTTCAAACATTAGGGCTCCACAGACTGAGATGTGTTCAGATGTGCTGAATGCAACATCAACAGTCTACGTAAATCTTAAGAGCCAAAATACCCTTAACGGTCACGCGGGCAGAGGTATATAGAGCTGTATCAGAACTGAATACCCTGCTCTGGATTGGCACTAGAACTTCCGTTTAGACCAGCATATAAAAGTGTTTACCTTTCTTGTTCATAAGTTGCACTCAGGTATGAATTTTCTATGGGATCACAGCCTTTGAAATCACTGCTCTCCTCAGAAGTATTTTCCAACTCTCACTCAAACTAGTTCCCCTTAACGACTGTTCTTTATTCATCTTAACTACCTCTTCAAAAGCCGAGTTAATACTCTTTTCCCTTGGAGTTGCACTTTCTCATGTGGTGCTTTTCCATGTTGCCAATAAAGAAGGTTTTGAATTTTAAAAGCTCTCTGATGCCCTTTCTGATCTCATAGCAGCTCTTTTCTGCTGGTTTTTCCCTTCTGCTTTTAATACTCTTATCATATGTAGAAAGAAGACAATACCTTGTTCACAAATAATTTTTTTTGTCTACAGCAAGCAATGCTGTACCATATTCACGATGGTCCCAGGTTAAAATTCAAGATAAAAACACACACGTGTACATCAATGAAATACATGGATGCAAGTGTCTTGAGCCCAGATGGTTGCCACTCATGCAAACCAGCAAGGTTCTATAGAACTCCAGTGATGACAACCAGGTGCAACTGGGTGCTATGGAGGAAGCAAAAGAAATTCACCATTTGTAAAGAGGAGACTTGACATTGAGGTACGGGTTTTTTGAGACGTAGTTATGACAGAACTTGAAAATTCTGCTCCAGATGCCCACCTTTGTACAACAATTCTTCTTAGCAGAACTGATTGTTTTCTATTGGTGAATTATTTCCTAATTTCTGCAATATAAATATTTTAAACTGTTTCCTTTTGGATGCTTCATTTGCTCTATTTTCCATGTTTTTCTCTAGATAAGTGCTCCCAAAGTCTGCTGTCAATTTAGGCTTCTGAGGACACCGTATGTGAAAATGTTTGGAGGAGGAAGCCGATTTTTCTGTATAGCAACGGTCTAAAGTTCACTGAACCCGATTTGTTGCTTTATAAAAACGTCTAGACTGAATTTCAAATTTGCGTTAATATGCTAACACTTAGATATTTTAGACCCGATCCTCTCCTTTCTTCAGGCAAAAGTCTTATTGAGTTCAGTGACAGACTTCCTTGACAAAGGACAGTCGTCCCATGGGCCATAGAAATTTTTCATACTTGTCACCTAGATTTATTTACTCAACTACTCTTTCTAGGAATTAGTAACCACAAAGTCTTACATTGAGTATCACCCTAAACTTTGTCCTTTTTTCACAAACAATAAAATAAGCATTTAGAGAAAAATACTATGTTTTCCTTTCTACAACAGCCCATGCCCCAGGAGTTGTCACAGGGCAGCAAACAAAATGTGTCTTGCAACGTCCAGGGAAGGCAAAATTAGACTGAATATAATGTCACCATTCACACAGAAAGTTCTAAGAGCAAAGAGGCACCTCAAGGGTTCATTAGGGAGCTGTTGATGGCAGTACCCCTTCATGCTGCGTGGGAGAGGGCTTTTTCACCCCAAATCTATGAGCGATTCTATGAGGCTGTGAACAGATCTGACCCAGCTCATCACAGCTACCAAAACCAGACACAAGGCGATGAAACATTTCCCAGGCCGTCCACTCCAGGTTCCTCTCTGCTTGCCCATCACGGGTTTAGGAAACAGTCATACATATGGGCATGATTTTGGTGCCATCAGACTCCTGGAAATGTTTTTCCCTGTGAAGGCTGCTCTGTCCTCCTTCAGCAAAGCAGTTAGGTAGGTACGTACTCCCGCTGTATTTTCAAGCCGAGACTAAAACTAGACATTTTGCTAAGCCATGACCCCAGGCTCCATCACTCAATTCTTCACCTTGGAAATGACGATACTGCTTCCTTCTGGACATCCTTAGGAAGTCCTGATACACAGTTTGGACATCTATGCAGAAGTACAGGGCACATATTTTACAACAGTGTTTTTAAAAGGCCAAGATCCCAAAGTAGGTGAGCTGCAGAAGTCTCTTGAACCAAATCGCCTACAAGAAAAAAACCAACCACAATCCCACTAGACACATATTTTAGGAATACTGTTCATTATTTCTCAACATTTCTTGGTCTTCGTTATTTGTAGCTGTCATTACAGCTATCCGAAGGCAATCTCTCCATCTCTTGTCTAAAAATAACCAAAATCAACATGCTCATACCTGACTATGAAAGCTATTATCAAAGAAGGGCGTTTATCTCTGAGACACACTTTAAAAACACCATTACTTATGCTAAAATGGCCCAGCAAAAATCACTTAAATTTCATTTTACCAAAGGGAATTAAAAGATTGCAGCCTGGGATTTAAGAAGAGTCTCAGTAACATAATACCCTTTAAACAGGGTGTGACTAGCAGGTTACCCTTACTTGATATTCTCAGCAACTTCAATTCTTCAATAATACATTTCTGAGGGGACATACACACATAAATGTGACCAATTGAGCTACCAGGGAATATTTAAATAAATGTAGCTAAACTGGCACAAACCCTTCTGAAAACTCTCTTAGGACTTTTAAATATAAATTACTTTTTTTAAAAAAATGTAAACCATGACAATTAAATATGTATAGAGTTTCAAATTAATACACAAATACAGAGTAAATGATAAGCTGAAAAGTCATGCCTAAACTGCTCTGAACAATAACATCTTGCTAGCTGCAATACAGAAATATGGAAAACTAGTGACTCCGAGAGAGAATTAGATACGTTTCAAACCATCTACTTATTAAATACCAAAAGAAACAAAACATCATGCTGTTTCATAGCCCTCCTCTTTTTTTAAAGTGGCAGTCCAAATTAATTCAAATGCTATTTGCTCCGTTTGGCATATCATTAAATAAAACACCAGCTGACTTAACCAAGCACTATTGAAATTGTATTGCTCATCGTGGAGGAGCTGAAATTCTAGACCTGCCCCAGACACAGCCACCTCTTATCAACAGAAGGAGAAAGATATTTTTAAAAATATCACACAGTATTATTCTGAATATTGTGAGTCCAAACAACTTGAAATGTAATACCCAATGTAGAAAAACACACTCTTGGATCAATACAGATGACGTGCTCCCTCTTCCCTGAGGAGGTTTTCTGGAGCTGCCCCAGCCTTGGCAGGCGCAGAGAAGCAGAGAACGGAGCAATAGCCGCCAGCACCGCAACAGCCACGAGCGCCCCGCAGCAGGCACGTGGGTTTAGGGCCCTACCCAAATGAACCCACCTTTATTTAGTTCTTCTAGTCACTCCAGTTTTTCCCTTCTGCCTATCAAAATCCAAAGTAAAACACTCAATAGAAAGACTGAGCACCGGTATCGTTTAACAAAAAAATTTAAAAGACAGACTTTCCCCAACTATAGCCATTGGAATTTAACTTTTTAGGCCAGTGAAGATTAGGTTTTGCAAATTTGTGACAGAAATACAAGTACTCTGTTAAACTACATCTGAACAGGCTCTTTACAAAGAGAAGCAGGACTAAGTGTTAGGGAGTGATTGAGCCTAGAAAACGACTGGTGAAATAGGAATGTGCTTCAAATGCTACTAGTGTGTCTCAATATAAAAACCCCTGGGGGGAAAAGGTTTGGCAACTTTGACCCTCAGAGTGAAAAAGAAAAAAAAAAAAATCTCTTGCTAAAGGATTTCTGATACACTGACCAAAACAAAACAAAACGACTAGCAAGTATATCCTGTCAAGTGAAAATATCAGCAAAGTAGGAAAGGAAGACGACCTCAACTGTACTGGGTTACGGCACGGATTATGGCCTTTACTTCAAGTGGGTGACCTATAAGGATGTTTCCCTTTGATGGTGTCCAGGCTCAACAGACATGAATTAATTAGGTCTCCTGATAAACCTGAAAAAGGAATAAAAAAGGCACTCTATTGCCTAGAATGGCTGACAGGCGGAACAAGAACCACCATAGGTCTGCCAGTCAGAGAGGTCTGCTCTAATTTGTTTGTTCCCAAAAGATTTCTGACTTCATACTCATGGGGCGTCTGGTCCTCAGGTCCAGCCTCCTCCTATTTCAAGCAACACATCATCCACTCCTGGCCATATATTTATTTAACTCCATACTGAAATAGTAAACTTACTCGACCATACTCTCCTAGCAGAGAGTTCCCCCAAAAGCTCAACACTCAAATGGTTACAGACAGTGTAACTTCAGGCCTAAATTTAATGACAGAAAATATTTATCCATTTACTATCTGAGTCAACATTTTCGCTTCTCATGAAACAGGCTCCTTTTCCCACGCCTCCTCAATGACCCTTCCTGCCCTGTTCCAATATGGGGCCATCTTTGTAAAGTCTGGGTTATCAAATTTTGCATATTATTACGGATGAGATGTCAGCAGTGTTTTGTACAACAGCATTGCTATTCACCATCTCTACTGAAAAGACTGTAGTTGACATTCTCATAGAATTACCTTTCTACGGCTACACCAAACGTGTGGCTCATCTTTATCCCGCAACCAACTATTACATTAAGGTCCTCCTCGCCTTTGACTTCCAAAACATTAAGATCCAAGCCTGCAGCAGAAAAATTTATGAGGCCATAACTGCATGATCTGATATTTTACACTAGTACCTTTCATACCTTTTCTGTAACGTCTCTCGAGAACTATTCATTCTTCCTACGTTCCACCCTTCTCAGCCCCGCAGATTTCATCAGCGAGTTCCTATTTCTAGTGTCAAAATGAAATTATTTCCAAAATCAGACCCTGAGGAGGTCATCAGTCTTCTGGTTCAGCCTTAGCTGTCAGATTGCCTTCAAATGCAACTCACTAGCATCTCTGCCTCAGACAAGTCCTTATTGCCAAGATGGCAAGTGACTCCTACCCAGACTCAGCAGAAATATTAAGACTGAACATGAAAGCACAGATGTTTTAGTGCTTTACCTGTATTTACAGTCAAAGGGGGTATAGGCAGAGCTGGTTGAGAATTTCTCCATCAAAGAAAATTTTTTTGTCGCTTCTGCACTATTTATGATAATAAAAGACATTTCTTCAAAATATTTGTAGCTGCAGGCGCTGCCCTAGAAGCTGTGAGAGCTCTGCAATTTGTCCTGCATGAAAGGTTAACTCTGAAGCCTTGCAACGGTGAGGGAAACCGCACATACATTTTTAATATCGTATTTGCTCATATCCCTAAAACCCAAGAACTCTTTCATTCCCTGCTGGAAGCTCACGGCTTTCTATGAACAGTTGCTATAGATGCCAATAGGGATGTGGACAATTAAGCCCTTATCCCAAAATACGTTTGAAAACCAATCCACAGCTTAGTATTCTCAGTGGGAAGGCAAGTGCTCAGCATCATATTAGATCAATCCCTGATTTTAGAGACTGAGCGAAACTTTAAGCAACAAAAGCCATTGTGCTGTTCTGTCTCCTTGGCACTTCCCCCTTCTTAAGAGACCTATTGCAAAATGGAAGGCACCTGCATCTTGGTTTAAGAGGAAATCTTTAACATTACAGTGCTGCCAGAGACGCATCCATTATACAAAAGGAACGACTTAATACTGCTAATGGTTTTCTTGTTGTTTCCGTACGCATCAAGATCATTAAAGAACAATTAAGGATAGTGTCTAAATGCTACATCTGTTTTGTAGACGCAGAATTAATACTAAATTCTTCACAACTAGTCTGCTTGATACGAATGACAAATTTCGTTACCTGTTTAAAAACGCATACATCAACACACACATTAAATATGTGGAAATTAGCAGAGTTCTCGCGTTTATAACGATTGTCTCAGAAATGATTGGGGAAGAGGTGGGGGAAGGGAACCTCTTCTGCTAAAGACTGCAAAGGTGAGGGGGAAGCTGCTGCTGGGTGGTGGAGCCCCTGCTCATTAGTCTTGGCAGCGCGGCTGCCGATGCCCAGACCATGCCTCCTGCTGTCACACCTGCTCTCGCGCAGGCTGGCACCTGCACAGCGATAACAATGCGACTGGCACAAGCACAAAAGCTTGAAAATACGTTCTGAATCTAAACACTGAAATCTAGTCAAGCGAGACAGAGATTTTAGGTGTATTCTTTAAAAATGCCAAGAGAAGAGATGAAGGAAGGGGATGATGAATCTTATTTTCTAAATGATGCCTAAAAGAAGAGAGTTGCTGGCAAAAAAAAGAAAACCACATTTTTTTTTTAGAAACAAAATGCAATTCTCTTCCAAGACTTGTTCCTTCTTGAATTTCAAGTTATTTTCCTAAAAACCTCTCCATAATGTTTTCTTCTGTGGCTCTCCATTTTACTTCACTGAAATTATATTACGTGCCAGCAATCCAATTGTGAAACCTCTGCAGTTAGTAA
Source organism: Podiceps cristatus (assembly GCA_000699545.1). NCBI lineage: Eukaryota > Metazoa > Chordata > Aves > Podicipediformes > Podicipedidae > Podiceps > Podiceps cristatus. The sequence goes on from KL256219.1 coordinate 13,644, forward strand.
ATTCCCAGAGGGTACAGAAACATTTCTTCATTTAGAACAGCTGAAGAAATACTTCTTTATTTGAGCAGACAAATACATTTAAGGCATTTAACAACCTAAGAAAAAAAAATTCACTGGGCACTACGTGGAGTGACATGTTGCATGGTTGGAGTGGGCAAAGGTCTTCAGCAATCATTTGAACCTAGTTTGTGGCCAGACCTGAAGATTTACATGAACTTTAACAGATGCTGAAGGAGATAAAAAAAGTATGTTTCTTTCACCCCAGTTCTGAAATGTTTTGCAAGACAAAATTTAATTAAACTGCAATCTTAAAATTTTGTTCAGCAATACCTATGAGTAACAGAATAAGTATTTATAATTGTATTTATGAAACAAAAAATGCATCAATACTTTTAAGAAGAAAATTGAAAGAGGGAAGGGATCATGCTTTGACATTTCCTGCTACAGTCTTGACAGTTTTTGAAACACACTGAAATGTAGACTTTCTGCTGCTCTGAGAGACTGCAGACCGAGTTCAGGCACACAAGCAAAATTCATAAATGGCAGCATCCTCTCCAGAATAAGAATTTACCCATTTGTAAGTAAAGTTATTAGTACACTAATTCATTCACCTAAGAGTTTTTCACTCCTTACAATCACACTGGACACCGCTTGCCCCCGGACAATCCCTGCCATTATTTGTAAGGGTTTTTCACACCTGGAATTTTCTTTGTCATTGTTCTGCACCAGAACCTCACTCTGCAAACGCAGCCCCCGGGGCAGCTCTAGAGCTTGTCCCCTCCACACTCATCTAGCGCTAACAGCTGCCTTCACCTGGCATTGGTCATTCCCGCTGCTCTCAGCCACAGCCAAGATGAGATCGGAATTCTGGACACCAATCACAGGAAAACATGTCAGAGCGACAATCACATGTACGTCCCGTTCTCCATTAGCACGAGCATCCAAAGACATCATCCATATCTCTTGAGGTTGCTCCTGTGATAAGAGAAGCTCATTGTCTGTCTTAAAATGAAATCTCTGTCATAAGGGAAGCTGTTTCAAACATTTCTCACAGTTAATGTGCCCTTCTTGGTGTCCTTGGAGCACTACATTTAGATACCACAAAACACTCTGATAAAGGCTTTCAGCAATGCAGAAAGGAACAAAAATGTTGCTGAGGTCACATTCTAACTGTGTGAAACAAACTCCTCAAACACCAGCCGCACGAAACTTTTCATAGGTTGGGGACTTTGACCTAACAGTGTCAAATTTTCAAATGCAGGCACCAGAAGTAGGCACCTCATTTCATATTTTGGAAACAAAGAAATCAGGCAGCATGATTTTCCAAAAAATCACCCTTATTTCCAGCAACACGGAGGGGCTTGTAGGGAACTAGTGAAACAGAACTCTGTGGGTTACAAAGGGGGAACCTGCTATTTATTTTCCAGACCTTTAAGTAAGTTGGTTTTACCACTTGTACACATTCCCTTACAAATTTCATTCGCTTGCAGCCTTACACTCGCGCCCTCCCAGGCGCCAAGGTGGGTGTGCGGAGCCGTCTGGACAGCATCACCTGCAACGCAGAGGACAAGGGGGGGGGCAGCTACTGATTTCTCACTGCCTCTGGAGCTCTTCTTTATCGGTGACAGTGAACGAGCTTTGGGGAGCTCTTTTATGCTTATTAGATGTCAAACAGTTCTCACAGGGTGGTAAGAATCTTGCTTACTTTAACTTCCATAAATCTAAGTCAAAGGAATGCTGCTTGTTGTCTGGTTTTCCTTTTTTTGTCCAACGTGTAGGTCTGCAGTGTTTTCCTGGTGGTCTAACAGGAAAAGAAACGGCAGGTATGACTTGCAGCAACTCTTTTGCTATCCTCCAGTCAACGGATGCCGGGTCTTCTGGGGCCAAGTGATCTTTGCAGTGAGCTTTTCATAGCACAGTCCCTCTGGCCTTAATAACATTTTTCCATTTTGCTGCGTTACCAGTAGAGGTTATTCTTTGAACCCTTATTCTTTTGTCCCAGTTGTTTCTCGTGTTTACCACCACGTGCCTATATGTTTCCATTCATATTTCATTCAAGCTAATCTTGAAGCTATCACATCACGCTAATCTTAATGTTAATATTTGTTACAAATTTACACGGGCTTTCCTTATTGCTGGAAAAATTGATCGCTCACATATGCTCAATGCCAATAATTAAGATGACCATACTATGCTAGGCAACAAGAGAACTGAATTTCCAGCAAAATAATGGCTCAGCTAATCAATGTGCTTGCTTGTATCTAATTCCAACTTTCTCCTTACTGCTCGTTAACCAGAGCTCCAGCAACTTGCAGTAAAATTCTGCTGCTGCTATATCTTACAAGTTTAATAATGTCTTCAAAAAGGAGCGAGATTCTTCAGACCCACATTGTTCTTAAAAATCAGTGAAAAAGCAATCAACTCTCCCCAGAAGAAACTGTTATAATCCCATCTAGAATAAATAATCTAACTCATATATTTCATCACCTCAAGGCTATACATGATGGACTTATTCAATCCTTACTGCTGAGATTCAGGTAGGTGAGCACTGCTTTTCTGTTTTAAAGGTGAATTGACATGTTTCAGTAAGATATGTCTGTACATTTCTACAGGTATCTGCTGAATTTTATGGTACAAGTTGCAAAATGGATTCATGGCATTATGTGTTTCCCCAAACATCAATATATACTAATGGTGGTCATTACTGTTGCAATAAAACCGTCCTGATAATTTTACTAAGTAACAAGGAAAAATTTTCCAGTGAAGGATTAAAGACTTGGCCCCAGAATTTATCAATCCAAGCTCAACTTTGAGCTTTGAGCTTTTTTTTAATTGAAAATTAGCCCCAATTCAGCTATTAATGTAGCTACATGCCATAAATATCAAGGGTAAACAAGGAAATATTCAACTCATTCCTGATGGGCTGAATAGCCATTAAAAGGAAGTCGAAATTACCAAAGGCAGTAAAATTACTGAAGCCAATGGAAATCCTTCCATTAACTTTTTGACTCGGGCTCTAAAAATGATTTGTGAGTTTTGTCTGAATGCAGCTAAGATAAAAGTCTGTTTTCCAGGGCACATCATTTAACATATTAGTCTTAAAATCAACATGGATGAGTCCCTGAAAATTTTGTGTAACCTCTGAGAAAAGACTTTGGCCTCAGAAAGTCTTCAGGTGAAAAGTACGGGGCACAGAGAGTAAAAAGAAGAGGCAGGGTTTTAAGAAGGGTGGGGGAAATACAGGCCCTTGAAGCTGGTCCCTAGCAGTGGACAAGAGGCAGGAGAAGTAGCCCTTTACGCACCGGTTCCCACTGATGCCAAAGGCTTGCGGGTCTAGGTTCACATGTGCAACTCCGGACATTCCCATTCAGAACAAACAAAATGTCCAATTACCTTGTAAAATATATGAAAGGAAGTAAAATATACTGCCACAGATCTATGTCAACAATTCTTATCTCAGCATGAAACAACCGGGGTGCAAAGTTCCCGTATCGGTCTGGAAAGCCAGCCACGCAGACGCGCACACCAGCAGCTCACTGAAACTGGGGCCGCAGAGGGCTGCCGTCCCGCATTCAAAGCACAGGGATGCACCTCCGGCTTCAGCTCTGATGCATGAACAGTATAGGGAATGCAGGAAGCTCTACTCTGTGCAAACACACCTGCAAGATCCCATGTGATGCCGGTACTGACACTGATTTTTGTGAAAGGAAGCAGTAAAAGGAAAAAAAACTCGTGATGCTTATACACACAAAGGAGAAAGTATGTTGAATTACATACTGCTGCACAAAAAATGTAACATACTTAAATTTCACACACTTAGATTTGGAGAGGGTGCTTTTTGTTATGATTTAAAGAAAAAAAAAGAAAGACTATTTCCATGGAAGTGAGATTAGTTAGCGATCCACGGGCTGAGGATCACTGGGCTCTCCCAGCCTTGCTCTGGCACTTGCGCCTGAGGCTGCTCTGAGCAAACCCCTGCAAAGCAACTGGCTGCAGCACGAGGCAGTCATCCCCGGTTCCTTCCATAAAGCACATGAGCTGCAATGATGAAAAATGCTACTGGAGAAAATGACTGTGTATTAATGTCACTGTTACTAGAAATGGCAACCCAATCTCTGTTGGCTGAACCATGCGTTCCAGTCATGTAAATCACACTCTCATTGCCTTTGTATTCCTACAAATCACATTTTAGACAGAAAAAAAACCCACCAAATAATTATGTTTTTCATACTGTTCCAATAAAGGTTTTTATAAGTACATAACTGTGAAAAAAATCCAGAATTTTCTCTCTGATGCTCTAGTCAAGCACTGAAACTGTCACACAAGAAACAGCTCCTCCTTCTCTCCCCTCCCAGTTGCTCATTCCCGTCCCCTTCCCACCTGCCTCCTCCACAGAAAGGAAGAGGGGAGCTCAGACCCAGACCCAGCTCTTCCTCTGGCTCCCAGGAAGGACGAGCCATGCCCAACTCAACAGGCGGCAGTGCCCTCTTACGCCACTTGTCGAGCTGTGGCCTCAGTCTTGCAACACAGAAATACAAACAGCAAGTTTCCAGAACTGATTTCTAAACAATATTACAAATGACAGGGCTGTGTTACAGACTTCAGAGCCTGGAAACTATCCCAGTCTGAAGTGTTCTCTTTCCATCTGTATTAACTAGGGCTTCTCTTTCTGGGACATCAACTAAACCCACTTCCTCAGAAAGTTTCAGCAAAAGGTTAACCATTTGTTCCCACCTTCAATTAAAATTTCATCATCACGTTAATCCTCCCGAGAGGTTGGATGGGAGAACAGAAACCAAGGTCCCAGTCCAAATGACACTTACTCACGTGAACGATCCTTTACCTCTGGTGTCCAGCATCAACACCTGACACATAAAGCTTCACCGACTCTAACTCACACTCAACCGTTTTGTAATCGTACCTTTGTCACTCCAATTACAGCAATCAAAAAGGTGACTTTCATTAATTGTATTTACCACTTCCATTTAGTAATTGTTTTTTTCAGTTGAATGTATCTGGTTTCCATTTGGATGAAGCTAAATTGTGCAGAAGAGATTTCCAGCAGGACTTTTTTGTTCATTCACTAAAAAAATTGGGATACCATTCACGTAACTGCTGTATAAATATGAGCCAGACTGTATTATTACTGTTCAGAGGAAGCAACCGGTTTGTAACAACAATTTCTAGCAAAGGCATGTTGTACATCACTATCCTAATTGCTGTCAACTATATTTCAAATGGGTCACACTCCTAAGCTTACGCTGCAAAGGAACAATCTTGCATCTTAAAGTATACATTAGTGCATAATGAGTTCATGGCAGCTGTTTTACAACTGAAAGCCATCGCCTGCTGCTTCTGTCGGTGATGTTGCTGTGAAAAAAGCAGTTCTGCGGACGACCGGGGGGAGAGGCGTGTACGAATACACAGCCTCAAATATAATTAACCGTAAGCCCCTCACACTTATACCTCCAAACACACAGTCAGTGATTTCAAGTGCCAGGGCTTCCATGGAAAACACCTTCTGCACCATTAGAAGCAGTTAATTAAAAATAAATGCAACAACAAAAGCCGCGCCTGCCCTTCAGGCGGGGAGCTCAGGGTACAGAAGGAGGATACTTACACCTTTCCTCCCCACCTCTGAAGTGCACCAAAGGCAGAGTGTAACTCAACTCTACACTTAATCCGTTTAACCTGCATTTCACACAAAATAATGCAGTATTAGTAGTCCCAAGGGCTGAATGGGAGGCCATGATCTCTAACCGGAGCAGTAAGTCTTTGGCAGGGCAGTGACCTTTAGAGGAGGCGCAGAACGCGTTTCCCGTCTCTCTCTCACTTGTTTTCGCAAATGCTGTAGTCATCACTCTTGTCTTCAGCGCGAGTAAAACAGTTAAAGCGCAAATGGAAATGCCAGCTCATAAAGCGTCTTTCTTCAGTGTTTCAAAGCTAATGAGCATGAATCATAGACTGATTGGAAAATCTGTGCCCGTTCCAGCGCTTCTGTTTTCTGATATTCACCACGCTCTGCTCTGTTGCATATAGGTACACAGCAACAAGAGACCAGATCCTCAGCTGATGAAAGCTGGCAGGGGCCCCGCTGGCTGTAAACCTGCCCCAACATCCAGCAGAGGCTACGGCCTGCTGGGGTCAGTTGCCATGCACCGAAAAACCACGCACAAACAGGGTGAGATCCAGCGTAACAACACCCAAAGGCATGCATGCACAACCCAAACCCTGCTTCTCCTGATGTTTATGCCTCGATTTTTTGATTGGCTCATAGCGATGTATCTAGCAGGACAGTCAGATTAGGTTTCTAATGGCTTTCATGATGAATAACTGCTACTGTTCCTTGACATTTACACATTGACATCTGCTCTCTGATATTGAAAGCTGCCAGACGGCTTAGATATTTAAAACATTAAAAAAAAAAAAAAAAAAAAAAAAAAGAGTCTTTTGGTCACAGGAAAGCCGCACAATTTTTAATACAGTAAGAGACAAACAAGGTTCAGAATTGTATCTTCTATAGAAGGGTATAAATTGTCTATGAACTTCATCAGTTCACCCTTTCATTTATGCATTTCAAAACTATCACCAATGGTCTTCGCTGCCCCAACAATGTCGACACACACTTCAAACATTACCTTATAAAGAAGGGCTGGGAGAGGAACAATTAGCAGATTTAATTGATCACAAAGCTAAATTGCTGCAGGAATCCCTTCATTCCAGGTGCCACGTGAAAACCATACACTCTGTTTGCTCGGATTCAGTGCTATAGCGTAACATAAACGGATGCCATCCAAGACTGGATGAAACAAATAAAAGCAACCAATCACTTCTGAAATACTTACCCTGTGGCAGAAACCTATATGCTGTTTAACCTAGAAAATAATTTCAAACTGCAATTACTGCCGTTTAATCTACCATTTCCTCAGGAGTTGATCCAGTTCTCCAGAGAGCACTTCATTCATGGACTAAATTTGTGTGTGAGAGCTAAACTGAGAGAAAATATAAGTAGGTTACAAATTGTTTACCTACAGGTAACCCAGCTCGGGCTAGCTGGAAGCAGCCACAGCAAAGGTGAGATAATACGAGTAGGCATCTACCTTTACTCTCTCGACTGCTGTGTGCTCAAGGAGCATTTTTATTTCAAGAAGGTTTGGAGAAGACTAACTGATGCCCACACGTTTGACTTGCAATGCCTGTAAGGGTACGCTGACTTTTTCTTTACAAGCCAAAGATTTAACACTGCATTTCCATCCTCTGAAATCTCACTTACAGGAGCGAAAGATTAATTTGAGAATGAATTACATGTATTTTCAAACTATGAATTGTTTACCAAAAAAAAGGTGACCTGAAGCAGTTCAATGCCTCTCTCTCACAATTTTAGCAACTACTCTGAGGAAGACCTAAACACTGGCCCATCTCCATCTATTTTTATTATTTTTTTCCCCCCCCTCCTCTATTTGGTGCTAGAGCACAGTGAAATCAAGTGGGAATAAGTGAGAAAATGTAACAAATCTAGGACTAGGATCACACTGGATGAATAGCAGTACAGGAAATTTCTACTGAAAAAGCAGTACAGAAATACTGAATTATTCCTATACCATGTAGGAAAAACAACAGTAAGTTCAAACTTTCAGCTCATCCATTTCTGTTACCAAGACAAAAGCAACCCACTTAATCAGCTAGGAAAGACTGTGAAATAATTAGTTCCTGCAAATAAATGAGGATGTAAGAGCCCCCAGCCATCTTATTATTTTCTTGGCCTCCCTCTGTTCCTTGCATTTCAGAGCTCCAGGGTTCCCAGCATCTAACCTCGATATCTACGTGCCACACATGTCAGTCTCAATTTGTAGAGCAGATAAACTTTCCTAGCCAGAAATGTCATCTAAAGCATCAACGCAGGGTGCCCAACAGAGGCAGAGACTGAAAACAGGGCAGCTCTGAGGGGGACAGGCAGGTAAGGGGTGCAAATCTGCAGAAGACAAAACAGAACGCTCACTATGGATATATTCATAAGCATCAGACCTTCTCAGCGACCCACCCTGTTGCTAAAACCCTCCATCCCAGAATCACACACACGCAGCATAACCAGCAAGAGGGAAGGCAGAGAGCGAGCAGGCGGCAGCCCCCAGCACGGACCCCCGCGTCCCCAGAGAGCCGGGACGGGCAGCTTTAGGCTCCCGCTCGGCCCGTGGCCCGCAGGAACGCGTGACAAGGCTGCAACATGCGCGAATGCGACACAATCTGGGCGATACTTGACAGCCCCAGGCATCCTGCAGGGAGAAAGGGAAGCTGGCTGGGGAAAAAGGGACTTGCTTCTCTGACTCAACTGATGTTTGCCAAATATTTGTGAAAATGAGCAAGAACTGCGAATGATAAATCGGGAGCCCAGAACGCACGGCAGGCGGGTGCAGGCTCAACACATCACATGGTTCTGTGTAAAATTCACCACTCTTATCCAGATGATTTCCTCGTTATCTTCACAGTATTTTATCTGTGAAATGTAGCCCTTGCACAAATCTGCTATTACAGTAACATAGCTCCATCCCTTTGCAGATTCCTATTACTCTATTTTAAAAAACAAAAACCCACACATTTTTCAAAGCAATATATATATTGATATTAAAGCCCACAGCAAACAAATGTAACCTTCTAAGTAGCTGTGTCAATTTGAAGACTTGTTTATTGCTTATTCCATCAGTACAACAGGGCACAATAATGCTTGAAGTGATCCCGTTACACTAGAACATAAAGACCTCGAACAGCCAGGCCCAGACGCGTGGCCGGTACCACGTGCTCTGTCCTACGTGCTTTACGATGACAAAAAAACCACCACAACACCACCACAAATTGCCATTGTCCAGATGTTCACCTATATTGCCGGTCATTATTTTCCCCGTCTCATTGCTGTAAGCAAACGGAATTTATTTCTCCAGAGTGCCAACCACCATGGGGCTGCCGTGAGAGAAGCACGGGGCGTTGTGCTGATGCAATCATCAAAAGCGACGGTTACTCTGCGGCGACTAGTGACATAAAGGTAAGGCGCTGTATCTCATAGCGGGATGAATGCACATCATTTTTGTTTTGTTACCATTACACATGGCAACTAAAGCTAGAGGGGACAAGCAAGGAAAGAGGAAAAAAAAAATAAAATCAAAGCATTTAGAGCTATGATGTTAGTTTATACCTGGCAAACATGTGCTGGAAGCCTTTTGACAGGACGAAAAGGCAACGTGAACAAGCAAAATCTAATTTCAATAATGCACGAATATCAGTGGACTTGCCTCAGATTTATTGTAGCACAAACCATACTCAAGTGCAGCATAGACATTTAGGAATACGGCTGACTTAATCCTTAGCAGTCTCTTTACGAACTTCTCTCTTACTTCCATGACCTAAATATAAATTTGTCTTTTTCTCCTTCTATTCTCTTCTTTCCAGAGCAAATTCCAGCACCATTTCTCTGCTTGTTTACTTTCATGTAAACTGGATTAACTCAACTGAAAGCAAAGCAGCTCCCAGTTCTCTAAAACTGGTCCAGCTGAAAGGAGAATAAAACCTTCCAGACTCACAGAAGCTACCTTACGAGTAAAATTAACAACTGAACACCAATGACTTGGGTTAACCTAGAACTACCACTTCTGCTTTGGGATAAAACCTTTTAGCAACCCTAGTCCCGAATGAAAGACAAGACTGTGGTTTTCCTCGTTAGCTCTTTTACTGTGTATTGTCCGAGGGAAAACCTTCTTTCTTTGAAAACTGGAGGACGTGCTCTCTCTCCGAAGAGGAGGCACACTCAGTTGGATCATCAAACAGTACAGCAAAGAGCAGCGCTGCCAGAGCTATTTGTCTGTCGCCAGTAATAAGGGGATAGCAAGGGAAATAGCAGCAACCAGAGAAGGCTTTGCAAATGTGAAATGAAGATGATTTAGAGAAAACACCACCCTGAAGACTGGAATGGCTGCTACACAAGCCCCCATACTGATTTCAGGGAGAGACAGACACTGGTGCAATTTTTTCTTCTGGTGACAATTTTCCACTAAATTTGGTAGCTGGAAGAGTGAAATAACCAGGCAAATGAACAGTTTAAAAGACTTATATAGCCACATTTTCCATCAATTAAACTGTTGTGTAATATTCTTATGTCACTGTAAACGACACGGGTGAAAACACAGAAACGGAAGGGACCTGCCTTCAATGGAATCGGGTCCAATGAAACACCAGAGAAATCACATCTCATTTATAACTGACCACGTTTCTCTTGGTCCTTTACCTGCTTAAACCTCTTAGAAGGCTGCTGACGAGCCTCATTTCCTTTTCTCCTCAGATAGCCTGTTGCTTTAGCACACTAAATCCAAGCTCTTCCAGTTTCTGTGTAAGACGGGCACTCTCTCCTAGCAAACCCTCTCCACATGTTTTGTGTACGTTTGGATTCTTACTCTTTAACATAGATGACCAAAATTGCACTTGTATTGCAAAACGGGTCTCAATTACCTTATGCATGAAATGAACAGTCTTAAGTAATCAAAATTAATTAAAAGCTTTACCTTGTACACTGTAACGATTCCATTAGTGAGTATAACTTCCACTAGAAGTACCTCACCTAACCTCATTCAATTTAATTTCTTTGATAGATACATTTAAAATAGGAGATGATGCTTAGGTTAGGAAAAGAAGTCTCACATATCTTCCATTAAATCAGCATTACAACTTCATCCGCGTCTTTTATAGTACAAGCCTGACTCCAAGTTTTTGATTTCTGTTAGAGAATGAGCAATACAAGTGACGAGTCTGGAATTCTTTTATTAAATATGATGTTCTATTTTTACATTGGTAAGTCAATGGTGGGTGCTTAATGATCAGTGAAGTAAGAACCTGTGCTTTCTGGAAACCCCTTTGCCATCAATGCTTTTAGTACTAGATAGAGGAATATGCTTCATTTTCTGCATGATCACCAATAATGGTTGTTTTTCATCTAAAACATTCTATAATAAAAAAAAAAAAAAAAAACAAACAAAAAAAAAAAAAAAAAAAAAAACCAAAAAACCAAAACCACCTTGAGAAGAATTATTGGGATTTGGTACTTGGAAACTTCACAATACACTCAGCAAAATATAGAAGGAGGCCTCAAAAAATCTAACATATTATAATTCCAAATTCACTTGCTATACTAATCCATCGACACAAACGGTACATCAGCTACCGAGACGACGGGACCAATGCCCACCAGGTGCTGCTCTCACTGGGTTTCCACACAGTCACACCAGCCACAGAACAAGGCCGTTCCGCTCATTTCTGCCTCCAGCAGAATCCATCCTCTGCTCTCTGACACCAGAACACAGAAATTTCACGTGATTTTTTTCCCCAGGAACACAAATTTCACCATATCCCAGTAATCATGTGGAGGCGAAGTATAGAGGGAAAACTGGACGCAACCCTACAAGTTGGATTCACAAACCTATCCTATTAGCCTACTGACTCGCTGGAACGCACAAAGCCACAAACATCGCCAAAAGGATAGTCATTTTCTCCATTTTACAAAAAATTCAATTTTTCCCATTCTGTATTAGGATGAAACTGAAGCCTTTTCATTTTAAGTGCATATGCATTAAAAAAAAAAAAAAAAAGTGTACTGATGGAAATTAGAGAAAATCCTACATTGCTTCCTCACTAGGACACCCTCCTGGAATATAGAAGATCCAGCCGAATGCTGTATCTGAGATGCATTTCTCTCTGTCTCTCCCAATACATAGATCAAACTCCTCTGGCTCAATTAATATTTAATTATCCACACAAAAGGGATCAACTTCCACAGAACAGATAGAGGGCATATTGGATGGTGCAATGCAGCTTTGTTCAGCAAAAGTAGTTCAGGACCTGAAAACAGGCTACGTTACTTTTCATTTTGGAGCTCTTGCACATGGCACTTTCATCTCTGTTCCCAGAAGAAATTGTGCCTACCTAGTCAACATGCGGAGGGGCTGAGCTCAAGCGCTCGCTTTTTGACTTGAACTACTTCAATCTGAAATTTTTGTACTTTTGCCTATTCCAGGGTGTTTCTTGCTCATTCAAAAAAAAAAAAAAAAAAAAAAATCTATCTTTAAGAAAATTATCCTTGCAATTTAAAAAGGAATATTAAAGCCCGACCCTGTATTTCTTCATAAAGTCACTAAGGGTAAAGCTTCAGGAGAGCTAATCCAAACCGAGCCCTGAGGCACTATTGCATCCAAACTGAGTGATTAAGAATTTTTTGGTTTGCATCTGTCAATTGAAAATGCCCAGTTAATAGTTTCTCATTGAGAAAAAGATAACTTTAAAAAGATACCCAAACATTTATTACATTTTTGAAAAACAAAGAGGCATCAGCTGTTGGAAGACTCTGGATATGGAGACTCCACGGAAGAGATGCTCTCTAAGCGTTCATTTGGCAGCAGTGCCACGTACTTGTGTCTCAACCTTGAAAGGGTCTGGTCCAATTTACTTAGAAAAAAAATGGCAAAACAAGAAACCACATATGTGTGGACATAAAAAGCAGCGATGGAAATACCCATTTTGATTCCTTAGGTCTGTGAAACATCTCCCCTAGTGTGATATTGTTCCCAGATTATCCAACAGTCAAAGGAAAACACTGGGTATGCCCTTGATTATTTGATTTTTGCTTCCTCACATGAATTTACATACCCACACAAACAAACCTTTCAAACTCAGGGGTAAGATGAAGCAGATATTGCCTCCGCTGCTCAGTTGTGCTTAAATATAAGGCCAACATGCTATATAAAATCCCCCACTGTGTGGAGATCCAGACAATATTCCAAGCACAATGGGGTGGGGTGAGGATGTTTTTGTTCAATTTCTTGCTTAGACTGGATTATCTCACATCCTTATAGTTAGATATATAGAATCTTCCCTCTGTGATCAAATGGGGCCTAGCAGCATCACCTATAGCAAACCAGCTTTTATTCACCAGGTCAAAACCCTTGCAGAAGTCCCTGAATAAGTGTTTGCAGCTTTCTATAGCATTTCCTTTTGTGGTAATTTGCCTTGCTCATGTACAATGTTGGTTAAAATGCAAATTCTATACAAAATGAGAGACTAAGGAATTCATCAGTGAATATACTTTGTGTGGCTTAAATTCTGCCTCATATTAGAGTAATTCCTCACTCTGCAAGTAGTCCCACACATTTCCATGGGGTAACTCATGTTACACCAATTAAGATTAAAGGGGGGGGGAATAACCATAAACCGGTTTATGTCATGAATATGCGGAACCACAGATATCTTTCCTCTCACATAAGGGAGAGAAAAAAACCAAACAGAAATAAATAGTTGCCTAAAATTGAAGCCATTAAAAAGAAATCGAGGGCTGGAGCAGTGGGCACACTACACCTTGCAAATTAGCCATTTATCAGAGAGACTGGATACACAGAGAAAGTACCCTGGGAACTGGGTGTGGCTGGACAATTCCCATTTTTACCCATTTTTTTTTTCAGTAACATCACTGAATTACCCCAGATGGTACAAAAGCCTGCAACGTATCTCTCTACAATCATTTATAACCCCATCTAAGAAACATCTCTGGAAAACTAAATCGAAGGCTTACAGATCCCTATCCCTTGAAGCAAAAGGAACAGAAGCAGCAAGTTAATACCAATCACGTGCGGGTTTTATATTTCTGTGTCAAAACAAACTGCTCTTTTTCTGAAG